>JAWPHD010004738.1:0-179841 GCA_037043455.1 Cyrtodaria siliqua | reverse complement strand
CTTCGTGTTATTGTAGTTTCTCTAAAAACATAATATATTCTTACAAAATGATGTTTAAAATTTAATTTTTAGCATTAATCGTGATCCGCTGACTATATTTGGAGTAATTTTATTGCACAACATTGCGCGTAACGTCACGTATTTTTTGACGCCGTCGTGACGTAGGGTGTGATTCACACGGATGTCCATAACAAACTGAAGTAGACCAATCAGAGACCGGTGATTTTTTTTTGTCCACACCTCGTTTTGATATCAAAAAATTTAAAGAAGCTTTACTCCAGACCATCGTTTGGACTTCTTCGAGAGAAGTCTCGCGAGAGGTCTGGATGATCGGGACTACAGTGTGCTAGATATACGATTCACCGTGCAGGTGAATCATATTTCTAGCACGTCGTTATAACCTCACATGAACGCCGAGCGGAGCGAGGTGTTATTCGAAGGAAAATAAAGCTAATTACACCGAGATTACATCGAGCGAAGCGACGTTATACAGCTTATTTCACCGAGCGAAGCGAGGTCTTGTGCATTGAATATAACATACATGTAAATTAAGAGTTTAAGATAGACGATTCCTGGTTCTCTGGCTTAAAATAGAATAGAATAGAATAACTTTTATTTTCCAATCAAGGACCATCACTGGCATTACACTCCCACTAGGTACTACCTTTGTGAAGGGCAAAGCTATAACCAGTCTTTGATTGCAGTAAAAGTATAAGTTAAAATGATTCATTTAGAAACACCAACAAATGTAAAAACAATCCAAAATATGAATCAAATTTGATGTAGTAGATGTTTTGATTTTGCATTGAGTTTAGAAAACTCCACTGATGCACACTGCAAGGCATAACAGTATGAGTATTGCACACATTATTTAATCGCTCTAGTCTATTAACTTAAAACGACGCTTGCCACTGTTCTGCAACAACAAAATCAACGAGTTAATGCTTCATTATGTTTAAATAAAAGTGACTGCGTGTATATGTAAGTTGGTTTTACTAGATCTATTTTTTTATATTAGATCTACATGCGGTGATTTTCACTTGAAAGCAGTCCAATTTCATCGAAAATACAATATGAAAAAAATGACTAAGAAAGGTGCCTAAGAGCTGACCATCCTACCTAATAGTAATAAATGTCTGAGATTGTGTGAACTGTGTCATTGCTTTTTGTTCAAATTGTATTTAACAACCTACTGCGCCATTTAAGTCTCAATTACACTTATTAATAATAAAATTCACCTGAAACAATAGTTATATGAAATAATAATTATTCGCCTACCTTTTTATCCTTAAATTGTTTTTGCGAAACCAAAGGCGTAACATATCCTTTCTTTTGCTTAAAAGCACACACGTAATCCTTTTTTGTTCTTTGTAGACAAAGTCAAGCACGTACTGTACTGTAGATGTAATACGACGTCACCATTATGACAATTGTCAATGCCGATTACGTCAGTCAGTGACGTTCGACGCAATTTTAATTTCAAAAGGGGATGTAGAGAGTGGTGACTTGTGAACTTGTGAACAAGGTATTAAACGAACTGATTATTTCAAATGACACATCAGCAATGATTTGTTTGTTTGTTTGTATGGTGTTTTACGTCATTTTCAACACATGTAAGGTTATATATGACGCTGCATTTTTGGGTGGTGGAGGCAGACCACCCACTTGTCCTGGATAGAACCAGTACTATAGAACCAGTACTATACACCTCCTGCCATCCGTCAGGATCGACACATCCTCACAAGTCGAGCTCCCAGTAGGATTCGAACCTGCAGCGGTGAGAGGCGAGAAGGTTTACAACGCAACGTTCAGTATCACATGAAACAATTCATTCCTATTACTTCCTACCTGTTCATTGTTGATAACTGAAGGCATTTACATTTAGGAAATAGGAATAGATTGGATCATCCTGAGAAGTCTCATAAAAAAAAGGTATGGATACATAATTATACTGATCATGCTTAATTAAGTTCAGCTGACACTTACTCACAATTCAAGTCATTCTTTTCACAACTGTGGCCTATTTGCTTCACAGTTATATATTATTATTAATTTATTTCTTTTATTTATAATTATTATTTTTTTTTTTAACTTGTTCAATATTGTTTAACTTTGTTCTGGATATGTTCATAGAAGAAAGTGTATCTAAAATGTTTCATATTATCCTGCTCCCACAATAACAATGCACGTATTCAATATTTCTTCCACAAATTGGGCAGTTTTCGCGCTTTTTTGCCCCCACCAAAATGACCAGGCTAGGGTCGGGAGTCTTCACAAATTTTAGGGGGTAAAAGCCCTGTTTACATTACAATGGAAATCACACTGCAGTGCTTGGTTTGATTTAGTTTAAACTTATTTATTTTACATCGATTGTAACGAAAGCTCTATGAACTTACATGAATCACTCTCGATGTCTTCCTGTGGAGAACCAGTACTAAGCAATGCAGATAAAGTGTCTTGCTCAGGGACACAACGCATATGGCAATGGCGGGAATCGAACTCACGACTTTTGGATCATGGGTCCAACGCTCTACCACTAGACCACAGCGCTCCACGGTTTGATTTGGAAGTAATAGAGTATAATGTGTATATCCCCATTTCGATTTCGAATAGTTATGCTTAAATAATTTGTTGAATTAGTTTTTTTTATGTGATGATAGCAAAGTTTGTATTTGAATAGTAGTGGGTTGCGTTTTTGTGTGTCCTTTAGAGCAGAGCAACTGAGTTGGGTTTAGAAAATCCCTATGTTATAAGGTATTACAGTATGAGTAATATTACACAATGTAACCATTTTATTTACTTAAACCGACGCTCGCCATGAGGCAGTGCCTAATTCATATTATTGTTTTACAATTAATGATCAATTACAATAATTACATCTAATGAAGTAACTTCAAACGCATATGCTAGTCTCAAGTTAATGTTTGAGAAACATCAAAGCTAACCGGATGTCGTAACCGCCAAACAAGATGGCGCCGTCCACTGAAGACAAATGAATAAAAGTTAACAAAATAAATACTGACCACATATTACCTGTGAATTTCGCCGTCAAACTCCTGCTCCAAACAAAGCAACTATCAAGCAATCCCGGCCAGAACTAGGAGACAATGGGTTTTATAGCAAACGTTACGCCCAAACCATTATTCCCCCGTTCAGTCCGTGATATACGTGTCTCAATTCGCAGTATTAACATCTACACGAGAGGCCCCTTACACAATTTTGCCGTTTAAGGAAGATAGACCTATACGTTTACATGCATAAGCACAAAACTAAACTTCTGAAACGGCCTCTCTGGCAGCCACTTAAAATGTGCACGCTTTTACGTGTTACATGAATATATCATGGATATTGTGAATTTGTTTCAACTCAACAATAGATTAGGGTGTAACTAACATCTTATAAGAGCTATGTACGACCAATACGCTCTACCCGTGACATTTTGTAATACATGATGGCTCACTGTGATGCCTTGATTTGCATATCGATTCAACGCAAACATCGAACATGTTCTAAAGTTGTGATGGCCATTTTCTCTTCATATTTTGTTTAAAATTACCTGTTTGTCTAACTACTCCCTCACTGAGCCATGTATTGTTTCGAACGTATACCGGATTGTGCATATCGATTCGGCATAAACAGCAAGCCTGTATTACCGGAGTGATGACTGTTCATTCAAATTTTACTTTAAAATGACCTGTGTGTTGAACCCGTATTTCCAGAATTATGGGCAGTTTTTCTTTACATTTAAACCTCCTTGCACAATGTTCAATGAAATGTTTCCAAGTTATACATGATGGTTCACTATACCAAAATGAGCATATCGACTCGACGTAAACATAATCGAACCTGTATTATCGGAGTACTGGTCCTTTTTAACATTTTAAATTAAATCTTCTTGTTTATCGAACTCTTCCTACATCTGTTTCAAAATTCTTCTGGATGTTTGATTATGATGCCAATATATGCATATCGAGTTGGCGTAAATAAATCGAACTGTATGACCGGAGTTATGGCCCATTTTCAAATTTACCATTAAAGTAATTACTTCTTCCACATTTTTCAGTTCAAATATCTACATATTGATTGGGACAATCACTGATATGCATGTAACTTTGTCTGATTTTGAAAAATGCTGTTAGAAAATGATTCACCTGTACACATGTCGGCTGTTTTCCCAGGCTCTCCAGTTAGCCCTATGTCATAAAAGTAACGTCTTGTACGGTGTTTATTATGTGCAAAATAACCTATTTAGTGGGCAAATTCTGTTATTTTCTATGTATTGCACCTTGACATTTTCAAACGTTCTAATGTTGTATCAATAGTAATTCAGTTTATTATTATCGGGTCCGTTCTTATTGTCGTGTTGATTATAATGGCGACACTTCCGTGGTTAGGTTGTGTTTTTTTTCGTTAAGGTATTGATATGTCCACTAAATACATCTGAAAAAAGAGTGGGAACGATAAAACCAACAACTGTAACACAAGTAACAACTTGAAATATGCCCGTTGTTTCTTGCCTTTGGTAATTACCTTTTCCGGAAATCCGTATGTTGAAAAGAAATACATTAATTAAACGCGTTGAATTGAATTGGATTGTATAGTCGCACCAACAGCTAAGTCCATATGACGACTTTCCAGATTCATTTGTGGAGGAAGACCACGGGTGTCCCTCCGGGCAATTTTCGTACACGGGCCGGCACCTGGGTAGAACCACCGACGTTCTGCAAGCCAGCTGAATAGCCTCCTCACATAATTATTCCTAATGAAATGAACATGAATTTGGGGACATTTTACTCTTTGCCTGGATAAGTAGTGGACCTATTCTTGCCCGGGAACCACTTGGTACTTCTTATTTAATCTAACGGATCGACATCAAACGATCTCATACAGCAATTATATTTCAAAATTCGCAACGCATTCAAGTTAGTGCATCGTATGAAAGGAATGTTTATTCATAATATGTTTTGAAGTTTGTTCAACATTTTATAATATTTTGAAAGGGCACACTACTTCATTAAGACATATAGGTATAGCATAATTGTACAGAACAAAATATAAAATAAAGTTCAATATCGAGGAAGTCCCTGTTTCGATGACCTTTAATATAACGAGCGGCTTCCGTATTAAATAAATCAAGTAATTAATATATTTTCAATTCTTGCTTTTACATCAATTCAATCTCTTGTAAGTTGTAAAAACACATTCCAAACTATGCTGTTTTTACCGAGATGTCTACCATGTTTGAATGCTGTAGTTGTATACACTCAAATCAATGACGTGTACTTGTTTCGGTGACTTTCTAACGTACAGGGTTAACCAAATGTTTTTACCAATATAAACTTTTGAAACATTTGATAACGATAAAACTAAAATAATTTACAGTACATGTTTGCACATATTATGGCACATTTTTATTTTTTATGACAAGGACAAATTAATTCCCTGCCTTCTTATCATCCTTTATTGATACTGTTAATTAAACGAGTCCAGTGCCCACATGCTTCCATATTACGTTGTTCCCATTTAGTGAAAACCAGAGATATGCAGATTTTCAACTATTCGGGTTGAAATTTTTTGCAAACACAACATGTTTCATCATCAGATGTGTCCCGTTCAATGTCATTGTCAGATACAGCTAACAATTGGGGCCCGGATGATCCTGGTCTGTTATTGCTACAATTTGCTTAAAACATGTAAGCGGTGCATACTTTTGAGCACACCCTATAGTAAAACAGTTGACCGTGACCCTATCTATATCATGTGACATGTTTGAGCAAAAGAGGAAATGCGTGTTTCGATGTCAAATTATCAAAAATGAATATATATATGTTTATAGACTAAATTAATGAAAGGTATGAAAAAGTAATAAGAAATAATGGCAATATTTCATAGCAATTCATACCATTTCATTTAATAACCCGTTTGAAGCAGATTTGTTGGTTCAAAGTGACAGACGTGATGTTTTAATGTTTACACAAAATACCGCAAAACTGATGACGTCAATCGACATCCGATAAACAAAAGTCACCGAAACAGGTACTTCAACGAACGAAACAGGGACCTGGACGATACAGATATATTAGCTTTCTTGACAGATATGCACACAGTTTTATCATACATTGTGAAACCTGTGTATGGGAGCGTTAAAACAATGTTGCCATAAAATGCTATGAAAATGTATTTCTTCAACAAATTAAATGCTGTATTTAGATGTTTCTCGTATGATCATCAAAATGCGACTCACAGGGATTGCCACTGTCTGAGAAAGTTGGAGGTTATACGCAGATACAGATAAATGAAGGGCAACGAAAGGTCAGTAATGTACTTAATTAATGCCCACAAACAACAATCTTACCTGCAGACGACACACGCACAACAATGATCAGCACTAAAAACGGTTGTAACTGAAAGGTAATCATCTCCTGAAAAATATAAATACAGAACTCATTGTCCCCTGCTTTATTACTAGATTGCCAATACACTGATATCGGCATTTAAAAAAACAACACAAAAAACGTGCAGAGCGAAGGAATGTTCAAGAATATAAAGCTACATAGATATAGTACAGTTTGATAAGAGTTTGGTTGGATTGGGTTTTACGGCGCACGAACACAAAAATGTTATATGGTGCCAACAGGAATGAATATTCAAGGCCCACCTTTCATTTATATCGAGATAAAATATTGCAGAATGGGCCCAGAACCTTCTCACATGCCTAACTGAAAAGTTGCTGCAAATTCTGTTGAAAGCGCTTTTTTTTACGCTGAAGCCACGATCAATGTTTTCTGCCGCCACTCAGGCAACACCTGGAACAGTACAGGGATGATGATGAAGACCTTTAATGCACAAGATTAAAAGCGAAAAAAATAATGACCACGAACTCTGGTGTATTTTACCCCTCTGTCCGGATATGCTGTGGTCCTATTCTTTCCCGGGAAGATCACGCAGTAATACGATTATTGACTTAGGTAAATGTATTTGGCATTTGTTCTAAATGGCCGAAGTATAGATTGCCTTCAGTGATTGGTTGTAATACATGACATGCTCAGATCGTTCAGTCCATTGAGGATTTTATAATAAGATGGTGTCGTAAAGAACATGCGGACTCGTACTCACGTTCTATTTGGAAGAAAGTTAACTCTTAAAGTCATTCTTAGAAACTTAATTTGGCGTCTATGTTTCTCAGTTTATAAGTATTTCTAAAGCTCGTACTCGCGTTGAGGATTTTAATATTCAAACCTTTGTATAACATGAAAGTTACTCCATCAGGATAGTGTTACCAAAGTAGAAAGTAATTTAAGAACTCTTCTGCGACAAAGAATATCACAACCTGACTTATATGGTGATGTGATTTACAAACGATCCTATCTCATGATCACTTTCATACAAACTTATTAAACTTGTTCAAACGTTTATCAAACGAGTTTATGACAGTATCGTTTTGAAACGCGCCGCATGTTTAGCGGTTGACTTCGCCACTTTGTTTTCCTCTTTGATTGTGCAATGACTGGACGGAGTGGGACCCTATGATGACGGCTACATAAATCCTAAAAAGACGGTAGAGTCTGATGTTTGTTTTAATGTTTGAACAAAAGGATCCCCTTTTCAGTATTTATTAAATATTTTCGTACACTAATGATGTGTTCTCTTGTTGCTCTGGACTTTGCCAAGTCAGTGAATACTTGCATTGTTGCTTTCTTTGCTTTTTATATTTATATATATATGATCATCTATATCTTATTCTTATATTGCCTATTGATGCTGCCTTGTTTTGTAAAATATAAAATGGCGGGGATTTGTTTATTTACATTGTCCCGTTTTATTGGGATGACAATAGGGTAGGTGTGAGGTATGGTGCACCCTAAAACCTGTTTTAAACCTCAGCGGCCTTTTCTGACCTTTCCAATGCGGTAGCCCTATTGCCAACCCGTTTGTGTTTGTGATCTCACTTGCCTTGGTTTTAAATAACAAAGTTTGTGTTAATGCGTGTTTTCGGTTACTGTGTTCTATGAAATCTAAATTTCCTGTTCGACTTTTATACCTACATTTATGGAAATGTTCTTAAGGCGATTCTAGTATATTCTGATATGAGTCTGATGTTTGAATAACTGACAAACGATCAAATTAAATGAAAAAAATATAATGTACGTGGTAACATTACCAACTTTAGGTACGTTTGGGAAAACAATATGCAATAACTCATTTTAACTGGATCTGGCATATAGAAGAACTTTTCGAGATTTATGGATAAATTAAATGTTTTGTTCAAATTACATTAAATTATGGAATGCCAAATCTATAAAATCTCAAACACTTTCACATTTCTTCAAATATAAATAACCGCCCTTCAAAAAGTAATTTCAATATACCTGCAAATCTAACAACTTAGATTTCTCCGTAAGTTGTTTAAAGAGAGGTTTAAATTAAGTCAATGTCTAAATCGTTTACACCTCTCTTTAAAGCATTTGCAGAGAAATTCAAATTATTTGAAGAGTGATTCAAATCTGATGATTGTAAAGGAAAACTATCATGTACATCATTTAGACGTCTCGTGAAATTATATATAGAGTAGAAGAATTCATATAGATCACTCACAAAAATTGAAAAGACAATCATAAATAAGAGAGTGTGGGCTAAGGTATACGTTAATTATGTTATATTACAATTATTTTTAAATTAACTGAACTATATTAGTCGCGTTTTTCTACAAACTCTACAAATAATATGACGCAAACTCGGTCAATACGAAAAAACAAGGCCAATATAAAGGAACTACGAGCTATAAAGTGACACACGGCAATCTTGAGTTTATTCAAGCATTAAAATTAGCACATCCATTTATTAATCCTGCCTCATTTTAATTTTAAACCTGCTTGCATATAATTAAATAAAAAACTGAGATTTCAATTTCCTTCAATATTCCACCAATTTTCTTAAACTTTTCGAATAATTAAAATTAATGATTTCAAATGTGCTAGTTATGTTTAAAACTAACACGGGACGCCGTGAGTTAAAACAAATGAAGATTGCCGTGTGCCCTTTTAAGTGACGTCATTCGCGCTCGCTTTACTGAGTAACAGTAGTGGGAGTTAATTAATAAAATGGTCATTCATTAAGTGTTTGATATTGTCCGAGTTATTGGTGTTAAGTGTTAAAGACAGGGTTACCGACTTGAAATGGGAGCTTCATATTAATGAAAGCTCGGGTAAGTTCGAAAACCAGCCAGATCGGATTAGTTTCACCGAGAGTTATGGCCCTTGTTTTTCTGTCGTCTTCTGCACTGTGAACAATTTAGCACCTTCATGTATTAGTTGATGTTTACCGAACCTGCACATATTGTTGATATTAATAAAAGCTCGGACAACCAACTTTTGTCTTGTGACCTCTCTAACAACTTCATTTATTTTTTGATCTTTACCAAACATCGTAATCCGTTAGCGTTTGCTTCAAGACTTCTCGTTAGAATCGTAACCATTCACATTTGGACAAGATGAGCAATATTTACTTGTGATTTTTGAACCGATTACCCCCGCGGGCATAGCCAAAATCCGAGACCTTATTGCATATCTACACATCCCACCTAAAAATACACCACAAATGTGCTTGAGATCTCAAAGGGTATAGAAGGAGTTAACGCGACTTTTAAATGATTAAATACGCATATATTCATCACTACTTGCTGGTGAATACATACTGAGATACACAATAACTGCTAGATACACAGATTCAAAACTTCCTAGTTTAACAAAAGATACGTACTCGAGAATATATTCAGATCCTGAATCTATGTAACTATAAATATAAATATTTAAATACACATATATTAACCATTCGTATTAACAGATACCTTTCTTTTAACAAAACCTTTTAATCCAGTCAATTAGGAAAACAACCCGGACAAATTGTAACATAATGTTTATTCACAGGCTTTAAAGGGACACATGGCAATCTTGAGTTTTATTTAAACATTAAAATTTGCTCCTTAATTTATTTATCCTACGTCATTTTGACTTTAAAACTGCTTGCATATAATTATCCAATTTTCTTCACTATTTCACCAAATTTCTAAATATATTATTGATGCACTATTATAGAAAGTCAGTAATTTGTAAAAATAATTTGCTTTGAACAATTCTAACAATTACTATTAATGATTGAACAAATGCAAGTGAAGAGAAAAACTAACGGATTGCCGTGTGTCCCTTTAAAACTATATCTAAATACAACACAATCAATGTAGAAAATGCCACTCTAGTTTTTCCAATATTTCGATCCTTAGATTTTCAAGAAAGGTTGTTTAATATAAACTACATGTTTAAATTTTGATCTGAAACACAGTGAGTTAAAATGTATAGTTATTTGAACGTATCTTTTAAAAACAGAGTGACGTTACGTTACGTTAACAGCCAAACGAAGTTAACGCGCCGAGTACGGATAAAATGTTGGACAACACTGTTTCAGCAGACACAAGTCCATCGAAATTGGGATAAATTGTGTTATCCGGATTTTATTCCATATAGTTATGAAAACTATTATCATATGAATAGCAATGAATTGTTTCTTTGAGTTTTTCTCTTTTGTAACGCAATATTGCACACGGTAAAAGTAAACTGTTTATTTGCGTTGTAAGGCTAATGCACACACATACAGTACACAATTGTCCTGGAAGCAAAAACAAAGTGTTTTGTCAAAATTTCGATCTTTATCAAACTCTGTCTTTATATTACGTCATTGTTTTTGTCAAATATAATTTACAGACCTATGTTCTTCTTCCGCGAAACTTCGTTCTGTTTCAGTTCTGTTTCAGTTGTCTCTAATAGTTCTGCCTTTTCCAAATACATGTTGATCATTTTTTCGCAGAACGAAGCAAAACAACGGAACCCTAACACCTTACTTGCGTTGTTGTGATGACAATTCACGATGATCGCCTATCTTAAATAGTTGGATTAAAGTGCAATCAAAATAGATCACTTGAGCTTAAAGTAACTGTATCTGTATATAAACCTAGTGGACGTGTAAATTGAACTATTAAACTAGAGCAAATTGGAGGTGTTTTACGCTTTATTAACTACCAAATTCAAGCTACTAAAACATGGCTGTAAACCATTATATAAGTAGAGATATATAATCCGTCGTTTGTTGCAGCAATATCGGTATCATAAACCATCACTGTCCTAATAATTAAACGATAATTCGCTCATCACGGGATTCGAACTCGAGACATCCTGATTGACACTCCGTATACATAACCATTAAGAAAAACAGATCCAGCTGAAATACGAGTTTTTATTGTAACTATATATGTGTTAATAAAGGACTTTGGGTTATTGTTCACTGTTACTTCAACATACGCAGTGTCATTTTAGCGTATACTATTCTATTGTTGGTATTTGTAATATATATTTTTCTGGAGCGTTATTTCGAAGGACTTTGGTGTACGTATGTACTAAGAAACGCATTGAATCACACACAAAACGTGAACAAAGGATATAACGCCAGTACAAGGCTAACTGTATATTCATAAAAAATAAGCTATTGATCAACTCACTATATAGCCTGTGTTAAAGCATAGGGATTGTCTATCAGAAATGCATGTGTTCTAATCTCGCGTAGGATATTCGTGTAATATTTTTCATTGAATGGGTGTATATGTTTTACGTTGTTTGTCAAATCGCTGATAATGAAATAAAAAAGGTTTTCTATAGCTTGCCTTATATTCGGGTTTATAGCCATGTTTCAGTAGCTTAAATGTGGTAGTAAACCAAGCGTTAAATCCCTACCATTTGCTTTAAGTACACCAAAGACGTAATAAACCACTTCTTAAATCACTGGGTACACACGCCCACTAGCCTTATATACAACTATAGAAGTTTTAAGTCGAGAATAGGATAAATGAATACTACTGAATGAATGTATTATATCAGTATTGAATTTAATAGCAAAACTCAAATTTCTTGAAAACATAGTATGTAACCACATTTCAGATTATAAAGAAGTTCGATTGGTTGTGTTAATAACACTACGTACCTTATATAAGGAAACACGTTAAATCCATAAATCCTCAAAATCTTCTTAACATTTACTTTATAACAAGTGGGTTTGTATACAAGTTTAGTTATACGTTGTATAGCGTTAATAGTTTATATATATGCGTTCTTCAACTTCCTGGTGTAAAAATAGACAATATAAAGTATACAATGCGGCGATCCGTATGTTTATTTCTTGCCAGGTTTATATGGCGTGGGTAACCGCCACATTCAGAAATGACGGGGGTAGGTGAGAAATGCATGAGTGGTGGTGGTGGCATCGGTGATTAATACCTTCACGGCTAACTGATAATTTTCGGATGTGTAATTACTTTGTTTATTCATGTTATTCGGAGGAAATATTGCATGTTAGGGGGATTAACACATAAGTAAGTAAGTAAGTAGGTAAGTAAGTAGATACGTAGGTAAATAAGTTAGTACGTAAGTACGTTAGTACGTAAGGAAGTAAGTAGGATTTCAATAAATAAAATCCGGTCAATATCGTGATCAGCTGTAGAAGTAAATTGCCTCGTGTCTCTTTTCTTGTGGTTGGTAGTAGATTTGGTCGGCTTCTTGTCGGAAACTGGCTGCTTATTCGCATCTCCTTCACTTAGACTACAGTCGTCGGCACTATCATTCTCTATGTAATCAGGCAGATATAATTCACTAAATATACAGCTGTTGTTCTGTGGCATTGCATACATAGAGGATATTAAACGAGTTCACATTTCATATCAGATTTATGAAACGAGTTATGAATTATTTTAATTTTAACGAGCCTTTTGGCGAGTTAAAATTAAAAATAATTCATAACGAGTTTCATAAATCTTATATGGAATGCCTTTTTATCACATAACATTGCAATCAAATTAGTAAAAATTAATTCAGATGGACATAGAACCGCCACGACGTCAGACACACTTTAGCGCCAAAACGTCATAAAATATGTATAAAAGAGTTCGTGTTTTACCTCTTTACAAAATAGCAGTTTACGCCAATTTTTTAACATATCAACAACAATGTTTTGTATAACGTGCATTATTTTAATAAGCTGTCATAACTAATTAGTATATGACTCAGATCTGGGTGAGTTTGTAATAAATAAAATAGTTTCAGTTAATCAACTTTCGTAGTGTTACAGGTTCAATTCAACCAATCAAAATCGTTCCAGGTTGTATTACACGTGTGTCATACAATAGAATATTAAATGGGTGTTCGACACTGCTAACAAGGGACGTTATTTGATAAAGTCTGATAACCGGTGGATCTCGTCTGGTTTTATGTTGTCGTTGCTCTCTGTAAGTATTATACTTATTCACTTGTTTCACTGTCCGATTTCGTGTTATCCGGTTTCTCAACACTGATTTTGAAACTTCTGGACGGTTGCTTAGCCGGTCCATAGCATCTACAACCATCTGGGAGATCGTCTTAACGGATTCCTGTGTAATCTCAACATCATTCTCTTCAACACTTGTGGGAACCCCAACACTTGTGGGAACATCCAGTGTCTTTACAATGGAGTTCTCCAGGTATCGAGATAACTGCTCGGTTCCTTCAAAACTAATATTAAGTCCATCCTGGCGTAATGAGTCTCGGCTGACCGACCCGTCTTGACGCAAGAAGCATGGACATAGTATACAATTCTACCAGTTACTAATTTCTCAACCCGGCGCAATCGACCATTGATGTGTTCCGCTTTGCTGTTAAAGAATTCTAACATCTCAGGCTCGATGTATCGTCCAGGGAAAAGATTGTTTCCTTTCGATAGTATGTCAGAAACCAGGATTGTAGCGCTGAAATAATATGGGAAAATGATGAATGAAAACGGAGAACTAGGAGAGAAATAATCTCATGGGAGAGAGAATTATAGATCAACAGAGAATGCGAATATACACGAAAATAAATACGTTTTTATTTATTCGGCTTTGTTGAAGCTTCAAACAGCCATCAACACACAGCAATGTATCTTTGGATACTTTGCCTTATATATATTAACACGTTGTTTTCATAGCCTTCCATTCTAAAATTAACAATGTATTGTAAAGAAACATACGGCATTAAATTATATGCAAACAGTATTTAATGTCAATGCGACATCGCGTATCTTATTTTACTATTCGATAAACACTTCAAGACTGCCGTGTGTCCCTTTAAATAGTATTGTTTGTTTACCTTGAATTTATTTCGTATTTAATGTCAGTGCGATATTGGAATAACAAATCGTGTATCTAATTTTACTATTCGATAAATACTTCAAGATTGACGTGTGTCTCATCAGTTATCATATATACATGAGTCGTTAATATTCAACAAGTGGTTTTCCTTTAATGCTATCTATTAAACACACGTATGTCTTTAAATATCACTAGTACAATCAACGAGTGTCGCTAATCCTATCAAAAAGCTCTTGGTGTGATGTTTTTAGACCTGACTATATAGCAATTAACGCGTTTTGAAATAACAATATAAGAGCCCGAACTGGGGGAGAGATTTTGTGCGTGTCCGATTTAAATTATCACCCACGCACACACAAAAGAAAAGATTGATCCTCACAATCATGCGAATTGTCAGGGTTGATAAATTCACTCAGTTTTAAGTTTATTTCAGGATGTCTTTACCAACTTCAACGTTTGAAAATGAAATTGTGTAAGCAACCCATGCCATGGCATGGAAACATGCATGTGCTTCGCATAAAAAACAAGAGATGTTTGTAAAACATATATGCCCCCCCCCACCCCCACCCCCCCTTCAACAACCATGACACAAACATTACTACCAAGTTTTGAGTGCCAGCTGTTTTTGAGTAAATAATAAAATTAAACCTTTATCTCTTGTAGTTTCAGAGAAGATTCAAACAAGGAAAAAAAATATATATATCTATTGAAAGAAATTGAAAAAAAATATATAATAATTTCAAAAAAAAAAAGTTTAAAAAAGTTTAAAAAAAAATAAAATAATCAAAAAAATATATTTAAATTTCCTATGAAAAAGAAATAGTTTTAAAAAATAACAAGCACATTTTAGTGATTTTTCTTTACAAGTTTTGGTTATACCATGGCAACCACATTGTTTATGCGAATCTACCTAAAAATGAGAGGTGCACAACTATACCATGAGACAAAAATTATTGCCAAGTTTGGCATTTGTACTGCCAGCTGTACTTGAGTTATCGCGAAGACAAGCGATTTTCAGCGATTTTTTACAAGTTGTGTTACCATGGCAACCAAATTTCTTATGCGAATCTACCCAAAAGGGGAGGTGCACAACTACACCATGACACAATCATTCCTGTCGAGTTTGTGGTTCAAGCCGTTTTTGAGTTATCGCGAAGACAGGCGATTTTTAGTGTTTTTTTACATGTTTTGTTACCATGACAACCACATTTCTTATGCGAATCTACCCAAAAGGGGCGGTGCACAACTAGACCATGACACAAACATTCCTGGCAAGTTTCGAGCTTGTAGTGCCAGCCGTTCTTGAGTATCGCAAAGACAAGTATATTTCAGGATGGACCGACCGACATTTTTTTTATAAGTTTTGTTACCATAGCAACCACATTTCTTATGCGAATCTACCCAAAAGGGGTGGTGCAAAACTAGACCTTGACACAAACATTCCTGCCAAGTTTCGAGTTTGTAGTCCAGCCAATCTTGAGTTATCGCGAAGAATTCGGGATGGATCGACCAACAGACAGACAGACAAAGCAATATGCTCTTCGGGAAAGGGGGCATAATAATGAAATAAATTATGCAGAAAAACGAGTTACAATTTACAACTAAACTTACTTGTTATTTATCTGCAGGTTTCTACGACAGTAAAACTGTTTCATTCCTTACGTAAACACACTGCAGAGTAACATCAGGTTCCACGATATGCCCTACAACTCGCCTGTTTCAACTTTTACCAGCGTGTCCACACATTTTACGTATGCATGACGCTTTTACAAAGGCGTTCACGCCAGTAACAGAGGTACGCGAAAAATCGATAACGGCAGTCTGAATCGACTGTTGTACAAAAAACAAATGGCGGTGTTTTGTGATTTTTTCAATGAAATAGTCCGGCACTGTTCACAAAAAAAAGAATCCCTCTAGCGGAGTATCAAATGATCAAAAATGCTGAATAATTAGTTCCTGGCGCGCCCACAGGATAGGATAGTTCAAACTAAATTATTTTGGCATAAGTTATCAACTGTTGATTATATTGCACCAATAATATATTTAAACTTAAAACTATAGAGTCTCTATTTTAACTGGTAATAGCTCATGAATATGAATGAGTCACGTGTGAAGTAGTTTCAAATCGACGAACATCTCAATAGTCGGTATATAAGGCAGAAATCCATGCGTAAACTCTCACATTCTATTTAGCCTTTGTACTGGTAACATCGATAAATATACGGCTTCAGAATATATGTGATAAAAAAAGAACTTTCCCAGAACGGGAGTTGAACCAGAGCCGTTACGCTTTTAAATGTTGATGGCCGTATGTTTAACATTAGACCACAGCTATTTATTGGTATGTTTTAGCATTATTAACACTAAATGGGCATTACGTAAGATTAGCGCACACACACATTCATCAAGAGCTAAGTAACAAGTCGAGATATGGTTGTTTTGAAGCGGAATATTAGTTTCATATTGATAACATATAGTACTACACCAGGCAATGTCAATTTACACGTCCAAGATGGACTATTTATTTATGGATTCATCTTGCGTTCAAATATGTTTAGTTATTTTGCCTCATAATAAATGGTAGTTTGTATACCCATTTTGTCAAGAAGCATTATAGCTCAGTAGAGAGAGCACTTGAAATCAGAAGGTCGTGTGTTCGAGTCCCGAAAGAGACTTTTTTCTTTTGTAAATCATGATGTTACCTGTGTACAGGTACGATGTGCACTGGTCGATGTCTATACAACAAATGATGTCCTGCGTTATATTTGCTCGCTTAAATACCCGATTTTGACATTAGCTGGTGAACATGAAGTTACATATAAAGACACGCCTACAAAGAAGAAATCGATTGTTACAGAGACTCTGTAGCTTTAAGGTAGAATAATGAAGAAAACTATAAACTCAACATTGTATTTCATCATATGCAAGAAAGTTTGAAGTCAAAATTATACTGAATAAATAAATGTTGATGCACATTTTAATGCTTGCTTTCGTTTCAAGATTACAATGTGTTCTTGTAAAACAACTATAATGGCTATTCGTATACACGATACTACTGAATGCATTATAATAAAACTACAACAGTGTTTAAACTAATCATACGGACGAACCAAAACAGTGTCCAGATTAAACGTCTATTTGATATCGTACAAGCTTCACTCAATATATTAACATCAACACATCTATACATTAATTGTTAACACTCGGGAGAATTTGATATAAAGAAGAACGATTTACTATAAGTAAAATGTCGCATTTATTCAAACAGGAAGATAGTTGTGTATGTTAAATACAAGTTATATGTAAGTTACACAGAAAGCGAATCCGGCAGTCGTAGGTTTTGATAAAATGCTCGAGACGGATTATACGTCGACTTAAGAGATTAATAACGTTTTATTCTGTGGGATGGAATTAAACCTAAATGAGAACATGTGCAGAAGTGTTACCTTCATTACATTCGTGATGATTGTCGGTGTGACTAAAGGTCAGTCATGTATGAATATTTATAGTATATTTAAAACTAAAATGGAATATGTATGCATTGCATTCACATGTTACACACCAATTAATGTTATGTTGATACTGTATGATGATAACAAGGTATTGACACACACATACTGTAGATACACTTTTGACAGAAATACATATATACCTCTTAATACATATCATGGTTTCAGTCTAGATATAAATAGATTAGATATGTATATATGTTTTATACTCGAGGATTTTAAAAACGCTTCAAGGATATAGTTTGTTCTTTTAAAAATACGTTCAATTTTTAACTAATATCATGATCTATCGCCTATTTAAAACCGGGTTTTCGCAATAATGTATGTTAACTATACTGTTTAATTTAATGAAGTGAAAATGTAAGAATTTCATATTCATAACAAATTTTGAAATAAAATATAAGTAGATATAAAAATCGAACAGGAAAAGTAGCATTCAAGGACGACAGCTAACCACAAGGACACACAGAAACAAAGAAAAACTTTAAAGATGAATAAAAGGCAAAATAATACATCACAAACACAAAAGGGGTGACAATAGGGCTACCGCCTTGAAAGAGTCAGTGGCCGCACAGGTCAACGTCACAATGACCTTATTTTGGTACGCGACACATCGCTATCCCAAGATGTATTCACATACCAAGTTTGGTATCTCTAAGTGTTATAGTATTGAAAATACGGTCCGGACAAGCATTTTCTATGACAGAAGTCACAGGTCAAGGTCACAGTGACCTTATTTTGGTACGCGACACCGCTATCCCAAAATGTATCCACATCCCAAGTTTGCTATCTCTAAATGTTATAGTATTGAAAATACGGTCCAGACAAGCATTTTCTATGACAGAGATCAAATATCACGGTCACAATGACCTTATTTTGGTACGCGACATACCGCTATCCCAAGATGTATTCACATACCAAGTTTGGTATCTCTTAAGTGTTATAGTATTGAAAATACGGTCCGGAGAAGCATTTTCTATGTTAGAGGTCACAGGTCAATGTCAAGGTCACAGTGACCTTATTTTGGTACGCGCACACCACTATCTCAAGATGTATTCACATACCAAGTTTGGTATCTCAAAGTCTTTTAGTATTGAAAATATGGCCCGAACAAGCGTTTTCGAAACATTTTTTATGACAGAAGTCACAGGTCAAGGTCAAGATCACAGTGACCTTATTTTGGTATGCGACACACCGCTATCCCAAGATGTATTCAAACCTCAAGTTTGGTATTTCTAAATGTTATAGTATTGAAAATACGGTCCGGACAATCATTTTCTATGACAGAGGTCACAGGTCAAGGTCAAAGTCAAAGTGACCTTATTTTGGTACGCGACACACCGCTATCCAAAGATGTATCCACATACAATGTTTGGTATCTCAAAGTCTTATACTATTGAAAATATGGCCCAGACAAGCATTTCGGAAGGACGGACGGACGGACGGACGGACGGAAGGACAGGGTGCAAACCTATAGTCCCCCCCCCCCCCCCCCCCCCGCGGGACCGGTGGGGGGCACAAAAAGGAAAACATAATGGCGAACTGTAAATGGGTCCATAATAAAGATTGTATTGTAAAGACTGCCCTTAACGATTTGTTCTTTTGTTGTTCTGACCTCTGCCAAGTCATTGAGTACTTGCTTTGCGGCTTGCTAGACTTTTGTTTGTTTATATTCATATACACGTGCTCATATATATGTTATATTTTTGTATTGCCTTTAATGCTGCCTTGTTTGTTTGAGAATATAACCTGGCCAGAATATCTTTATTTACACTCTCGTTTTATTGGAATGACAATAGGGTAGTAGTGAGGTCTGGTGCACCCTAGAACCTAGTTTATACCCCAGCGACCTATTTTGCCACTGACCGTTCCAAGGCGGTAACCCCATTATCAACCATTTTATGTTTGTGATGTCATACCTCATCTTTTATTCATCTTTGTAACTGTTGTTTGTTTCTCTGTGTGTTTTTGGTTGACTGGTGTCATTGAATGCTACATTTACTGTTCGACGTTTCATATATCTACTTTTGGAGTGAATATAGCAATGTTCATCTCGAAGTGCTTATGTGGTTTTGCTTGATTTCGTTGTACATATTCCATGTTTTAAAATGAGTGTCAATGAACTGGAACTGATTATAAATCCTCTAGCAAATTGTATAGAATATAGCATATTTAGCATATATTCAATTCAAAGGATGTCGGTAATTTATTCTTCAGCTTGTAAAACGTGTCTTCACTAATTTGGGATTCCTCATTCCTTTGAGAGTCATAGGCAAAGGAATGTCACGATTTATGGTGTGAAACTAGCTTATATTGTATAAAATATTTATTCAAGAAACCCGTGACATTATGAATTTTCGAACCTTGGGATGGGCATATTTGATAAACAAATGGTAAAATCTCTGAATCCAGTAAACTTATTGAGGAATTACTAAAACGTAACCCAACGTGCCAAATAGCTTTATGAACTCTGACCGCTGGGAGAAGTTTATGTCCATGCCAATTTTGCAACTCACTTCGACTTCGTTTGCATTGATTGATTCACTCAAGTTCTGTTGAATGTTGTTTAACGGCTCATCAACACAGTATAGGTTATTTAGAGCCGCCCCAGAGAGAAGGAAAGGATACATATGAATCCGGGAACCGTGCCCTACTCTTATTATCGAATAGATTCCTATGGTTCTTTAACGTACTCGGAGGATAGACCGATACACGGGAGCGCCCGGTTTACGTCCCCATCCGACGGACGAGGCTAACGGGAGATCTGTGGATGGATATTTCAACGTTTGGGACATATATCTCGAATACTGATGTGTAAAGCCCCTTCTTGAATCAGTAAATAAACCCGTTTTCTACAACAATTACAGGGTTGGTTAATGGTGGGAATCGTAGCTACCAGTAGGTTTGAGAGTGTGATGGAGGTTTCTTTTAATAATGGATCTTCCATATGCATAAGGGAAGTAGATGTTAGTACATCTACGGAATACGACAGTTATGAGTCCACTTTAAAGGGACACGCGGAAATCGAGTTTAGACAAGCTAAGTTTGTTACATAAAAAATGCATTTGTTTAGTGATTAATATTACTTATAAGAATAGTATAAGGCAAATTGTTTTTTGCATATCACTAACTGCTGATTATATTTCATCAGTAATATATCCAAACCCATGGTAGAATAACGAAGAGAAGTTGAACAATCGACATTGTATTTAAATATATGCAAGTAGGTTTAAAGTCAAAATGATACTGGATTAATAAATCGAAAGGCTAATTTTAATGCTCAACCCGGGGCTAGAGGGCATAAACGGTAGCAAGCATTTTTCACTACCGTTCATGAAAAGTCTCAATCAAACCGAGACTGCAATATTTTCTGTATTTATCGTGTTCATTGATTTTCAAATTTCTGATTTCATGCTCTTATCCCTTTAACCAGTGAAAAAAAATATGATGGGTATGACGGATATATGAAGATTATTAGCGTCACAATAGTCTTTGACTCTAGCCAACACAATCCGCATGCATTGATGTGTGGAAAGCCGTATTGTCTTTTATTTATAACATCATTTGGTGATATCACCTATTGGAATAGTCGATATCAACAAATGGTGTTTACAAAGGCAATACGACACCTCATAATGATGGTTGTGTTCATAGCTTTTAATTGTTCTCCTACTGAACACGTAGTCTCATAAAGTTGGTATGAATCACACTATGTAATAGTTTTATGATTAATCCCGTAATTTGATTCAACTGTCTATATTATTGCTTTTCCTGTGCCTCTGACTTTTGATACAGTGTCTAACAGCTTATGTACATGATGAAAACCACAGAGAATAATTTTTGCATCTGCTAGTTAGACTCTGAATAGAGAAAAATCGTCGTTGAGTAACCGTTACATTAAAAATGCTGTCGTCCAGACGCGGTGTCACTTTCAGGGAGAAACCGTGACATGCATTTGTTTTGAAAACAATTCTTTTTAACCCTATGACAAACAATATGAACTAATTATTATTTTCTTCTGGTTTGTATTCATGTTTTGATAAAGCATAATGTATTAAAGTGCTATACGTTTTGAAGTTTTTAAGAATTCTTTCATTTTATAAATTGATGTAAAAAATGTTGTTTATATAAAAACTATGCAAAACACTTTTATTAAACATAATTAGTTAACTCATATTAGCGAATATAAGGATGTATTTTGCGTGAAAAACTCTCTAAAAAGGAAAATGCTTACCAATTATCAAACATCCACGTTTGTAAACAGACATCGTTGAGAATCCTTGACTATTCGTGGCGAAACCGATACCACTGTCGATGAGCAACCGTGACTGGTTTTCGTCGAGAATCTATTTGCGCTGATACCGGGAGTACACCCAGTGAAACTATCCACTGCAACCAAAATCGCACAGAGCACTCGATAATGAATCACCATATCATTATGCATTTAAACGGAAAAGGCCTAAATCTCACTGAACATTATGTTCTAAATATAAATTGAGACGGTCAAGGATTTCAGACAAACAGTTCATTACTTACATGGTATATGTCGGACATCGTGTTGAGAGATTTGCACATAATACGGCGTCACTGAGAGGCAGCGCTAGTCACGCAGATCTTAGGTTCAGATCTTAGGCGACAATGTTAGGTTTTTAAATGGCATTGATATATATATAACTGTAAAATGGTCGTCCATAATATGGATCTCTGTTGTAATTAATACGACACAAGACCATCAAAGAAGAGGATTATCATTGACTATAACCGTTTTGATGTTTTGAATAGAATGTGTATTTGTAGTGGTAGTACGTATCATATTAAACAACTTCCTGTTTGACGTTTATTCTAATTCTAATTCATATATCGATCCTTCAATCACAGTTTTACAAAAGAAAGGTTTAATTTTGGGAACATTTTGCAGCTCAGAACTGACCACGTTTAAAACAGCTCGTACAGTGTGGTGGTACACTTCTATTCCTCTCTGCTATTTTTTTCATCTATTCTGTCCTTTCATTAACCTATCTCCTATCACATCTAATATAATCTTATTTTTCGAGAGACATAAGTGTACAATAAAACATGTGTTTTGTTGATTTAAATAATGTAAACATGTATTTAGAAAATGTAACTGCTCTTTGTAAATATGTGTGTTATTGTATAATTGTGCAAATTGAAAAATGAAATATTTTCATAACAAAAAAAGAAAGGTTTAATGGACACTTGAATGCGTAATTATTACCTTAAAATCCGATCAGTTAAAATAATGTTATGCTCATTGCAAAGCATGTTGTATATAAAATATCGTATTAAAACGACATCTGCAAGAGATGGGTTTCACAGTAATTGAGTAAGTCATGGGTCAGTAGTGGCTTTGTAATTAATGGATTAAATTGAAAAAGAAGCGTTGATTTAGAAGAAGACATAATTGCACACTTTTGGATTGAGGTGCAACAAAATGTAATTATAACAGTTCTTATAGGGCCAGCACTTCAAATTATTATAGAAAGAATAGTTTAAAAACAAAATAGAAACAATACTTTAACAGGAATTGACCAACCTTTATATTGAGTGATACACATCTTGAACTTTTGAATAAGGATATAAACAGTGATTCGTTACAATTATCTGTCATTTAGTCCAACCCAACTAATTGATAAGCCTACTCCTCTGTTATTGTTTTAAAACAAACTTATAGATGATGTATATACCTACTTTCGTGAACATATTGCTTAATATGCGTATGTGTCTTGTGCAGCACTATAGCGATCATTATTCAGTATTCTGCAAACAATGGCTGGTGCTTTACATCATTTTCTGCATATTCTAGGCCATATATGAGAGTCGAGTTTTTAGTGCTGGAGGCAGACGAAACAATAATTATTTCAGTACTGTATACCTCCCACTATCCGTAATAATATAATCAACGCGTCTATTGAAAGGAATGTTCACTTGATCGTTTAAAAAATTTACTCAAGACCATTTTTTACTGATCTTAACTGTGCTATCTGGGACAAAGTCAAACATGTAAACGACCCTAATGAAGCACTATGTAAATTCATGGATGAAGTGTTGTCTCAAGTTATTGATATACATGTGCCAACTACAATACATAAAGAACAAATAGATTGAGAAAGTTACCACAGTCGGAATGTAGAAGTCCGATGTTGTGTAAGCAATCAAAGCAAGCGATACTTACATGTACAAGGCGCTTAACGATGTTTATAATTAAAACTTTGTGGAAAATAGATTTCCAGCTGAACAACTATCAACTAATAACACGTATGAGCAAACGATTGAAAATGGTTACTCAGATCACGGCACATCTTCGAAAACATCCAGCAATAGTAATAGACCCAGAGCCCTAGGAGTTTTATTGCAGTGGGAGACGACAAAAGGTCTGTGGGTGTTTTCTTACTTGAAATGTTATGCTGAATTCAAAAACCCATTTCTTAAGTGCCCCAGCATGCCCCAAAGTTAAAAAATAAATAATTGAAAGCAACTATAGAGGAAAGAAAATCAGGGTCTGAAAAGTGGGGGGTAGGGTTGAGTTTATGTTTATACTATATATCTTATAGCATTAATAGTGTTCAAAAGGGTATCAATGCATAGGTAATGAGGTAAAGATATTTAAAAAATAGTTTGGAAATATTCAAAGTCAAGGTCAAAATGGTTTACAGGGTCGAAAGTTCAATTAAGTGCAAAATCCATTGTAAAATCATATTTTCCTTCCCATGTGTATATATTTTTTTAATTCCAGTATATATATTCTGTATCATTTTATGATATTTATTGATAATACAGAATATGATGATATCGTGTAAATATAATTTAAATGTGGTGATATGACCCGTACTTCCAAACATCACTTTAATATGACATGGGGTCAAAATATGAGTGAACTCATTAAATGGGAATATATTGAATACAATTACATGTACCACTAACAAACTTGTTATTTATAGCAGATAACATTAAATGGTGTTGTATATATAAAACAAGTATGGACTTTCAATTGTTAGTTGTCAAAATTAATATTTGGTATATTAAAGATTAAGGTCATTGGGTTCATTGAGGTCAACAAGTTCAATTAAGTACACATATATGAAAAATTAATATTTGTTGGCAGATATATAGCATACTATTGGTATAAAATTCAAAGATGTCATCAAAAATAAAGATGATTAGCCGATATAAATCACATTCAGAAGTAAAGCAGTGTAGATTAAAAGACCTTTGTGCATCTACAAATACTGAAAACAAAATTTGACTGCTAAATACAAATGTGTTGTTACAACCTTTGATAACACAAGCTTCCCAATAGCTAGATAAAAAATGTCAAGGTAAATTTCGGTAACCTACGCGTTATACCCAGTACTGTCTAATCAACATTGTCATCTTTTTCTATGTCTGATTCATCGGATGTTGCCATATCTTCCGTATCGTCATCGGCAGCACTGTTACTATCGCTGTTTATGTCGTAAATAATGTCTTGAGGTATCCGGGGTCCAGAAAACCACTTCATTGTGAACCGTTCATCTTCTATCCATCCAAATTCCTTTGGGTTAAGCGCAAGAGAATCGGCCCTATCGGCATGCTTCCACACCGAAGCCACTTAGTTTGTCCGCAGCACCTTTTGATGTAGGACTGATCTTGAACGTGGCAGGAGACTTGGATCAGCTCCTTTTAGTTTTGCCAAGGGGTGTAGGGGTGTATTTTGTCCTGAATATAGCATATCATGCATCGTCTACACTTGTTAGAACAGGTTTGCGTAAAGATTACACACCACTGACTTTATATCACTTTCAACTTCAGTTTTTACTTCATCAGATTCTCCAAGCTGTCTAAACGCATGACGATACCATGGGATTTTCGACAATTTCAAAAGGTCGAATCGATCCTTTACGGATGAAAGCAGCAGTATAGTCACATCCAGTGAATGCATGTAATGCTGAAAATGCTGAACATACAGGCTTTCCTAACTTTCCACTGAGCTGTGTGACGTCGATATACTTTCTGTTGTTTTTGCTTTCGTGGCGTACATCCATCCAGACAACGGCTTCATAGTTACTGATATGGGATAAGAGAACGACGAACACATCTGTATCTGTACAGCCAACAACAACATTGGGTAGTTTTTTGAACGACTCGGAACGTAATGCCCGGCGAAAAAATGTAGGTCGTCTTTCCTCTGGTTCAGCTATTTTTGATTCATCAGAACTTTCTACACGAGAGCATCTTTTAATTTCTTTAATTGAAGTATGTTTGTATTGGTCACTTACAAAGTCGACACGATCTGCAAGTCACATTGGCTACATCACCGAATGTCGAAGGTAATTTATTGAGTGTTTGAATGAGAAACATTGCATCCACTATCCATACATCTGATGTCTGTGGGGGCTCACTAACAACTTTCTCCTCTAGCGTTTTTATTAGTTTTGACTTGTCCATTTTCATAATGATTTCATCAACATGAGCCAGAGATATCGGAACAAGGGTCAGTGGATAGCTAAATATATTTCTCAGGTCTATCTCCATCGTAATGGAAAGGTGAAACAAGCGCCCAAACATATCTCTGGTTCCCTGTAGTTCTTTGATTTTGCTATCCTTTGAATTGAATTGAATGTTGTTTAACGACTCATCAACACATTATAGGTTATTTAGAGCCGCCCCAGAGAGAGGGGAACGATACAAAGGAATCCGGGAACCGTGCTCTACTCTTATTACATAATAGATTCCTATGGTTCGTTAACGTGCTATCATTTGAAGGAAGCTTTACGGATACGGCAGCAGTGAGTGAAGTTGCGAAAAGTTCTTATTTTTTCTATGTGGTATTGGCTTCTCAAAACCATCAACATCTGCAAAGCACCCATCCTTGAACTTTTCTAAGCACTTGTTTCCAATTTCCTCAACAGCTACGATGTGTTCTGCTATGTCTTTGGGCATTACTTTCCCTGTGGAAATGCAGTACATTTTATCAGTTGACTCTATGCCGACAATGATCTTTTAAAAATCAACAATGTCTCGTTTGATTCTGAATGGTTTTAGTTCCTGTGTTGAGTCTGCCTTTGCTCTTATTCCAGTTTTCGCCGGTAGTGAACCAACAACGGCACTCCTGACAGAGCGTGTAATCATCCAACGCCTTCGAGTCAATGATGAATCCATTTCTGGTAGATTTCAGAAATGATAAGCTGTACTACATTTCCACGGGAAAAGTAGTGCCCAAAGACATAGCAGAAGACATCGTAGCAGTTAATAAAAACGGAGACAAGTGGTTAGAAGAGTTCAAGGGTGGATGCTTTGCAGATACTGACGGTTTTGAGAAGCCAATACCACGTAGAAAAATTAAGAACTTTTTTGTTTCGCAAGCTGCCGTAACCGTAAAGGATGTATGATAGCAAAACCAAAGAACTACCGGGAATCAGAGATCTGTTTGGGCGCTTGATTTACCTTTGCCACTACGATGGATATAGACCTGAGAAATATATTTAGCAATCCACTGACCCCTGCTCCGATGTCTCTGGCCTATGTTGATGGAAGCATTATGAAAAAGGACAAAGTCAAAACTGATGAAAACGATAGAGGAGAAAGTTGTTAGTGAGCCTCCACAAACATCAGATGTATGGATAGTGGATGCAATGTTTCTTATTCAAACACTCAATCACTTACCTTCGACACTCGGTGGTGTAGTCAATGTGATATTGTCAATGCTGCTTGTGATGTCGTTTATTTTTACCATTACGTTTGCCTTCTTGGTTGTCTGTTTGCATGTTTGTTTCTGTGTTTTGTGGTTGACTGTCCTCCTTGAATGCTACTTTCCCTGTCCGATATTTTTATATTTCCTTGTTCCGATGTCTCTGGCCTATGTTGATGGAAGCATTATGTCGACTTTGTATGTGACACATACAAACATCCTTCAATTAAAGACATTGCACGATACTCTCATGGAGAGGTTTCTTATGAAACACAAATAGCTGGATCAGAGCAAAGACGACCTAAATATTTTCACCAGGCATTACATTCGGAGTCGTTCAATTTCACTTCAACATTTCCTGTCTGATAAATGGTAGAAGTATATTGAAACGTTGGTTTGGAGGATGTATGCTATCTCGTTGAAGCTGAAAACGAAACAGTTACACGTACGGTCATTGCAGATTTATGTTGCACACATGAAGAGACAGACACCAGAATAGTTCGGCATTTACGACACATCAGCCAGACCAACGAACTACCCAATGTTGTTTTTCGCTGTACAGATACAGATGTGTTCATCGTTATCTTATTCCATGTCAGTAACTATGAAGCCTTTGTCTGGATGGATGTAAGCCACGAACACAAAAACAACAGAAGATATATCGACGTCACACAGCTCAGTGGAAAGTTAGGAAAGCAAGAATGTTCATATTGCCAGTAGAACATGCATTCACTGGTTGTGACTATACTGCAGCATTCATCCGTTAGGGAAAGTTTCGACCTTTTGAAATCGTCGAAAAATCCCCACACCCGGTTTGGACAGGTTGGAGAATCTGATGAAGTGACAACTGAAGTCGAAAGTGATATAGAGTCCTTCGTGTGTAATCTTTACGGCAAACCTGTTCTAACTAGTGTAGACGATGCAACATACGCTATATTCAGGACAAAATTACGCCCCTATAGACCAAATTCACCCTTGGCAAATCTAAAAGGGGCTGGTCAAAGTCTCCTGCCACGTTCAAGATCAGTCCTACATCAAAAGGTGCTGCGGACAAACTGAGTGGCTTCGGTGTGGAAGCATGCCGATAGAGCCGATCCTCTTGCGCTTAACCCAAAGGAATCTGGATGGATAGAAGATGATTGGTTCACAATGAAGTGGTTTTCTGGACCCCGGATACCTCAAGACATTATTGACGACATAAACAGCGATAGTAACAGTGCTGCCGAAGACGATACGGAAGATATGACAACATCCGATGAATCAGACATAGAGGAAGATGACAATGTTGATTAGACAGTACTGGGTATAACGTGTAGGTTACCGAAATTTACCTTTACATTTTTCGTCTAGCTATTGGGAAGCTTGTGTTATCAAAAGTTGTAACAATACATTTGTATTTAGCAGTCAAATTTTGTTTTTAGTATTTGTAGATGCACAATCAAAGGTCTGCTTTACTTCTGAATGTGATTTATATCAGCTAGTCATCTTTATTTTGATGACATCTTTGAATTTTATACCATTAGTATGCGTATATTTTGTCATATATGTGTACTTAATTGAACTTGTTGACCTCAATGAACCCAATGACCTTAATCTCTAATATAACAAATATTAAGTTTGACAACTAACAATTGAAAGTCCATACTTTTTTATATACAACACCATTTAATGTTATCTGTTATAAATAATAAGTTTGTCAGTGTTACAAGTACAATATTCAATGTATTCCCATTTAATTAGTTCATTCATATTTTGACCCCGTGTCATATTAAAGTGATGTTTGGAAGTACGGCGATATAACCACATTTCAAATATATTTACACGATATCAGCATATTCTGTATTATCAATAAATATCATGAAATAATATAGAATATATACACTGAAATAATACAAATAATATAAATATGGGAAGGAAAATGTGATTTTCTTATAGTTGTTGAACTTAATTGACCTTACGACCTTGTAAATCATTTTGACCTTTACTTTGAATATTCCCAAACTATTTTTTAAAAATGTATACTTCATTACCTATGCATTGATACCATTTTGAACACTATTAACGCTATAAGAAATATAGGATGAACATAAACTCAACCCTACCCCCTATTTTTCAGATACTGATTTTCTTACGTCTATAGTTGCTTTGAATTGATTTTTTTTAACTTTGGGGCATGCTGGTGCACTTAAGAAATGGGGTTTTGAATTCAGCATAAATTTTCAAGAAAGAAAACATCTACAGACCTTTTGGCGTCTCCCACTGCATTAAAAGTCCACGGGCTCTGGGTCTATAACATAAATCAAGTCACTAGGAAGGGCACGACTATCAAGGAAGTATGTTAAAGGCTGATGAATTCAACAACATTTTATTTTTAATATAGCAGCAAGTTTAATACAACCTATTCCAGACACCAGTTTTGACAACAGTCTTCATTTATCAGTGATAAATATCCGTCTGATATGTATTTCATCAACCACTTTAACCATAGGAATCGGACGTATTGTAAACATAGTACAGTTTGTAGGTCCCCGCATGTATATAATTTTATATAAAAATATATTTTAATATACTAGTAGTGGATAGTCAATCTGGTTTATTACATGCAAATACAATATGTCCGATTCCTATGCTTTAACTAAGGCTCAAACAACTTCCAGTTAATAGAAATATCCGAGTCTTGACAACCTGAGGGACTCCATAATTACACCTTCTGAAACCCTGAAAAGTGAGAGTGGTGCATGAATTTTCGTCCCCAGAGTTTTCTGGTCGTATCATAGATTGTCTTTATCTTTGGCTACACCTGCTGTGGTTGTTCAGTACAATTCTGGATACATCCTGATTTGCTTCTAATTATGTGTTTATATATGTTTACAATAACGTAAATTTATACATGTATCATATCCTAATTTCTCTGGATGTGGACTTTATGTTTACAGATTTCTTTCTGATGTTATGTGCTTTTATTTACAATATCTTGTCAATCTGCGTGCTGAGGACAGGATAATAGCGAGGTTTTGTACATTTAAAATCAATTTAAGCTAACTGCCTACTGACTGTTCCAAGACGGTTACCCTGTCTTCACCACTCTTTGTGTTGTGTATTGTCCTTTTCGTTGTATAGTTAATTAAATAAATTTGCTTTTTGTTTGATCTACGGTGCCATTGCGTCTGGATGCTGTGATTAAAATCGGACCATTTTTCTCATTTTTGATGACATTGGTTCAATACTTTTAAAGCCATCTGCAAGATATGCTTTTAAGAGCATAGCCTATAGTGTTAATTATGACTTAAACAGGCTCTACCTATATCGTTTTGTCCACCAATTGATATTAACTTTACCTAATCATAAAGAGGACTATGAAAAAGGCAAAGGGCAATAATTTCACCCCATGTAAAATGCGTTTTGCTGGAAAAAAACAGGATTGAAAAGATCGGATTTTTGAAATTGTATTCGTAATTGTTTTAGACAAGCCGATTGCGGAGATTTTCCGATCATATTCGTTTACAATCGGAACTGCCTCGTCGGATTGGCGAAGAGTTCCGATCGATTCGTTTACTTTCGGAACTGCCCCGAATAGTTTGTTTTCGTTCAACTGAATCGCATTGCGCATGTCCGAGAAAATCGTAAAAACACGTAGTTCTCCTGCAGGAATAAAGGGCAGGGCTGCATTTTATTCAAGATCTTGTTTTGATCATAATTAATAACTTAGAGTACAGGAATACGAACTATGTTTCTTCTTAGAATACTCATAAAATAGCTTTGTATACATATAAATGCAGAAATATTGAGTATTTAATATTTTACATTAAAAATCGCGTATATATAGGTAGTGCCTCTTTAAGGTCGGGTTTTTTCCCAAGTGTATTGACAATTGTTAAATTGTTAAATAGGAACCTTTGTTTAAATCATGTCCTGCGGATGCTGTTAATAGCTATCGATCAATTTATAATATGTCTGTGCTCTCTAAATTGGCATAATCCGGCGTTATGGGTTTTCGACGGCGTAAACATTGTTTTCGACGGCGTAAACATTGTTTTCGACGGCGTAAACATTGTTTTCGACGGCTTAAACATTAATTTAATTATAGATTACCAAAATCACCTATGTATTCGAGATTTTTGTATTGACAATGATTCTGTCAGTGCAATATTATTCGAATATTGCATGTTTAAAGCATTGATGTGTGAGTCTCGTAATTATAGTAAGTTATTTGAAGTGAAGTTTTGGGATTAGTGCGAAAGAAGAAAACAGATAGTAGAGTTTTCTTTTTTCTTGCAACTAACTTCTCACATTTTAGGTATGAGCAATGTCAACCATATAGTACATGACAGTAATTCAAAACTATTGATGTGAACATAATATCAGAAAGAATACCAATATGGCAAACAGTGTGCCCTATATATCTTAACTTTTTATGAAGTACATTATTATGTGAATTTATAGGCTCAAATATCGTAATTTAAGACGAGTTATCTCAAAACATGCACAGCAATCCAGGAGTGCAAGGTGTGCTTTGAAATAAGTTTGAATTTGAAACTCAATGTGGACGTTTTTAGAGGACCCTATTTCCGATTTAATTGTGTAAGTACTCATAAGCAAATATATGAACACGTGACATCTGGATCGGGTTCAATGCAAACTATTATCAAAAAAGCTCACGATTAATGTATGGATATGTTTCATAATTTTCAGAATATTTAACGAGTTATGTTTTCAACTAAAACGCACATACCTCTACAAAGAAATATAAAAAGATCAGACACGGAAAGTAGCATTCAAGGAGGACAGTCAACCACAAAACACAGAAACAAACACGCAAACAGACAAACAAGAAGGCAAAAGCAATAATACATGCAAACGACATCACAAACACAAAAGGCTTTACAATAGGGCTACCGCCTTGAAACGGTCAGTGGCAAAGTAGGCCACTGGGGGTTTAAACCGGTTCTAGGGTGCACCAAACGTCACACTTACCCTACTGTCATCCCATTGAAACAGGACAGTGTAAATAAAGAAATCCCCACCATGATCTAATCTCTAAGGCAGCATCAACAGGCAATATAAGTAAAACACAAATATGCTCGTGTAAATATAATACAAAAAAACAATAGCCTAGAAAGCCATAATGAAGGTACTCAATGACTTGGCAGAAGCCAGAGCAGTAAGAGAATAAACCATTATGGGCACGACAAGAAAGATCATCGACAAACATTACGAATATTAAAGTCCTCAACTCGAGTACAAGCTCTAGAAAAACGAATAAGTTGAACACATACACCCCATAAGAAGTTGCTCGGGGAACATCCTCATCCAAGTGGGGATAATTAACAATATCAAAATTAAAATCATCTCTCTTGTCATAGATTTTGCTAATTATTTTACCATTTTCAATCGAGAGATATAAATCAAGAAAAGAAGCGTTATTATCAGATAAATTAGCTTTGTTAAGCTGAAGTTCTTTAAGATAAATGTAATTAACCATAGTTGGAAAGAAAGGGTTGTCAATGTTCAATATGTCATCCAGATACCGAGAGGTGTCACTAAAGGCTTCAATAACATCTGCCTGGGTATCTGGTGAAAGAAATCCCTTTCATAGCAAAATAAAAACAATCTGCGACAAGTGGTGCACAGTTCGTACCCATAGGGATACCAACAATTTGTTTATAAACGGTGGTTCCATACCTGACGAAAATATTATCTAATAGGAAGATGAGTGCTTCACAAACTTCATAGCAAGTCCACATAGTATAATTGTCTAAACTGCCGTTAGTAAAAAACGCTTTTATATTATTACATGCCAAAAATGTAGTATTTTCTCTAGCGAATGTTTTTTGAATAAGAGAAATTAGCTTGTCTTTAATAAAGTGATGTGGTAAGGTTGTATATTGTGTAGAGAAGTCCTTAGTGTTTATTGATGAAACTTGACCTTTATTGAAAATTTTATCAAGAACGTCTCCTGAATATTTTATATACCAAAATAAATTAATCCCAGAGTTTTCATAAGTTTTATCACAATATAGTTTAACGTGATCTTTAACGGCAGTAGGGCGAGAAGTTAAAATTATGGAGATGTTTGTTGTGGTGCAGGCACTAGAGTTCGAAATAAAGCGAACCTTATATGGATTGTTATGTAATTTAGGAATCCAGTACATAGTAGGCAGTTTATTTTGCTTATCGTTTACACCAGCCTTGAAAGTAGTGCACCGAGTGATATGTGCGGAAACAACCTCATCCTCAGTAGAATTAACTGGAGTATACGAATTGGTGCTGTCGAGTTCAAGAGATAAAACATTGACGTAATGTAGGAGTCAAACAATAATTACATTATTAGCTGCTTTATCTGCAGGAACTAAACAAATTTATTATGAAATTCCTGAATTACCGATTTTAAATTACGAAAAGAAAACCTAGGTCGTAAAAGGAAGTAAAAGTGAGCTATTTTCTTCAACGCAAAAGGTAATTCGATTCAATCAGTACATTATGACATTAGCCCTCCCAACGTCTTGGAAATTAGTGTATGACGGTGTACATTTTGGGAGGGCTCATCTCAAAATATAATCATTTTTCCAATAAGACAGTTAAAGTTTCGAGATATGTAATTGCACGTTGTCAATAAGAGCACGGCTGTATTATTTTGAATTCCCAAACGTTCAGCTTGGACAACGCGTTTTAGTGACAGCCCGCATAAGCTTCTGATTTAGTAGTATAGATGAATAAAGCCATTGGGCAAGAGTGTTATCTCTACTTGTCAAAAATCAGAGAGCTTATGCTTATGTGCAGCGTTTGTTTTTAAGTTCGCCTAACTTGTCCGGAATATTTCCTGAAAACGACTAAAGAGACTGGAATAAAACTTTGTATAATGATAGACGGTAATGAGAAGAAATGCGGATCATTAGACCCTTACCATTCATTCAAATTAGAGGAAATGTCTTTTGTAATTTGTACTTCTTGCCCGAGGCATAACTTAAATACTACTAGTGTGACTAAAATGATACTTACACAATGAGCTGAAGTGAAATGCAGAGTGCAAGATCCATAACTCTTTATTAATATTAGAGTTATTGCCATTTGTTATTTTATACTTACATTATAAAATAATTAAAGTATTGCCCGTAGCATATCCTAAATGCTAATGGAACTGGATTGCAACTTGACACATTGATAGAAGGCACTCAGAATAAGTCTAGAACACAATATCCTTAAGATTTCCTTAAGCGTGAGTAAAGACAGAATTATTTCTCCTTGCAAACTTACATTTATGTCAATTTAACTTGTTTGTCAGACATATCTGTTTGGAATGTAAGGGATTTTGTTTTTAATTGGTAGCCACTGTATGTTATTGCGATTTCTCCCTTTGTCTAAGAAAATCACTCATCATTCATTATTGTTGTACATGTTTCCTTTAACTTTATGTCCACTGATACAACTTCATTCATACCAAGCAACCATTGTGCGGATCATCAATCGGTTCTACAGTGTATCTTGTTCTTTTTCTGCTGATACTGAACTAATATTGAGAGAGATGGAAATTAAAGATTTAAGCCAAAAGCTTGTGTTTGAAATCCCCAAATAGGCAAGTGAAGGTAGTGATACACCCTTGACAAATTACAACAGAATATTTTTCTATTGTTTCTAAAACCAAGAATTGTACAAAGTTGCTTCAGAAGAAAAAAAATGTAGCGTCTTTCAAATTTCGGATAATTGCGCTATTCGGTAACTAGTTCATATACAGATTTGCTTATTCGTACTTAAGTTATTTGCATTTGCAGATTGTACGCTAAAATGATTCCGTTATGCATTTGTACATATTTCTTTTTCTATTTATGTTTGAATGAGTTTATGATGCAGGATGACAATAAAACTATATTTATAAAAACTATTTTAGTATCAAAATGAGCCATTATGTTTCGTACTCAGTTTCGTACCTTGTTTCGTCACTAGTATTAACTGAACAGAAATGACAACTGAACAGATATGTCAGCGTACTTTTTTCTACAACTGTGATAAAAAGATCCATTGTTGTCTTCAGGGATACTGATATTCAAACAAACAGATGGTGTGAGTGATCCTTTGCTGCTAACATCATGTTCCATAGCTGCTAGGGTTGAGCCAGATGGCAATATGCTCTTCTTACCCCGCACACCAGATGAGACATACTGCCCTGGTTCACCAAAGTCAACCTTTGACTTGTCATCCACATTTAAAAATGTCACATTGTCACTGAACTTCTGAGCATACTGGCGCATATATTTATACTGAGCAGCGTAGAAATGATCGTCTTGGTGAGAAAGTCTCAGCTGTCTAGTTGAACTGTCGTGGTATCTTTGATTTATACAATATTGACGTACTTAAGTAGGCATTTTTACTCTTGAATCCAGGGATGGCACGAAGAACATGTTTTGGGACTGCAACAGAATGAAGACCACCATATCGTTGTACAAGTTCACGCCTCATCCTTCTTGTATGGAAAGTATGCATATTTGGTTTGAGTTTGTTAACAACCTTCATTGTGTCATTCATAATCTCATTCATACCACCGTCATAGGGAAGCCGCCACAAGAATAGTGTGGCCCCAAGTGAACCAACAGGATCATATCTCAGAATATCCACTGGTTGAGAGAGTGCGATATTATGGATGAACTGATATCTCTCCGACGAATTTTCAAATGCACCATTCACATGAATAGTTTCATCCAGACATAAAGTTTCATAGAAGTCTAGCTTATCAAGTGCTGTGTCAAGAATTGAGTATTTATCATTTACAGTGGTAACTGCAGGTATATGAAGATATGCATGACTTGCAACTTCACGAACAGGGCGGTCCATTTGCTGCCTCTTCTGTTGGTCAATGTTTGACTTTTCAAGAAATGTTTCATAACTATCGAGGCACAAGCTGAGATTCTTGATGTACACCTTAGGGTTGTAGAAATCATAAAGGTGTAAGCCATAGTACCATTTTATGACCCAACACATCAATTATAAATTTACTCAAACTCAGTATGTGTTCAACACATAGACAAATTTCACAGAAATAATAATATTTTAATAGGTGTAAGCCAAGGTACTGTTTTATGATGGCCATATATGCATGTGTGCACATGCGTATACATTTTCATTGCATTGAATTTAAATATTAAACCTGTTATTCCTCTGACAGTGGCATTTAGTACTGGCAATTAATACATTGTGTATATGTTGAACAAACCTTTTAGGAAAAATGATTGCATCATTACTAGCTGAGCATCTCGATGACAGTTTTTCCAGAGAATCGTCCACATACCACAGTGCATTTACCATAACATCCACATGCTTTGTTATTGTGGCAGCGTCCATCAGATTTGGAAACAGGACTTTCTTCATAACCATCTCCTGTACTATATCATTGTATAAGCGGTCTTTGGCTTTAACAAAATTGTAACCTTGATTTATAATACTATTTTTTATGCATTTTCGATTTTAATATATTAAAAGTATGTTTAGAAATCTGACAGTAAAAAAAGGTTTTAGAACATGTTAAACATTTTAAGTCATATGCAACACTTATTTAAATAATTATTAAACTGTGTAAGTATTAAATATTTAAACACTGGATAATTTTATTTTTTTTCTTTACAACTTGCATATATTTCAGATCCTATATATGCTTCATTTTATTATTCGATTTGTTTTTTTAATACCAAATGGGAAATAAAAGTAGACTTGCAATTGAGACAGGTACACCACCGACCCCTTTAAAACATTGGGCATAGATTCCCCACAAATTTCAATATTCCACTCATTAAATTTTCTGGCCAAAAAGTAGGGAGAAGACAGAAAATAAAAGAGGCTGGGGCAAGGTGTTTCACTTATCTTAATGAAACATCAACCTCTTTTTGAGATAGATAATTGAATATTTTAAATAACCTGACTTACCTGTGAATCTAGGTCCCTCGGATGATTTCAATGGTGAGCGTTTCTCGCATAATTTTGAAGCCCCCATCAATGTGGACAATGCATTCGACGACGATGGCTGTTCCGACGTGCCTTTGGTACTCGTTTCAGACTTTTTAATTTTGAATGTTACATATTTTAATGACTTGTCAAAACTAATGACAGTGTTTATGCTTTCATATACATCTGGGTAAAAACACTCGCTTCCATTTAGTTTACTCGACACCGATAACTCGATGGTGTCCGTTTGACAGATCTGTTCATCTATTTCTCGAAACAATTCACTAGAAACGTCCTCCCATGTTAATTCTGGCTCGTATCCGTAAAGCCTGTTTTTTTTAACATGTGCTTTTCTTTGCCATCGACGTAAGATAAATTACATTCCTGCAAAAAACAATATTATTTTCGCTTGTTCTTGTTGCAGACGTCATCTTCGTATTTTCCTCACTCTGACATTGAGGTCAGTCATGTAGACGCTTTTAATATAATAACAGCAGAGATGATTTCCAAGCGTCCAATTAATCGGAGCATTATGAAACTAACCAAAAGAACTGAAACAACCAACAATATTTCTTACGACGAACACATTGGGGGGAAAAAAAATTATTTTTTTCCTGTGGTATATACAAATTATTACAAAATTACGAAAGTGAAAAATAATTAGGTAAGCCGTATGATTTGCCTGGAATGTAATATGATACATTCAGAGTTTAACGTTTTACTTTCAAGTAAACAATGCGATGCTAATTAACTATTAAACTAACTAGTAAAATGCAAACAAACAAAGGTCTTCTGGTTTAAAGTGTCCTTAAAGTGTTATTTGTAACATGAATACGTAAAACCGATGACAACATCACAGAAAAACATTCAGTTGTATCATCAACTTGCATCGGGTTTATGAGACAACATTGAATCTCACAATATCTTGCTCAAAATAAAAGAAAGAAAAAAAGCCTACTGATCTACCCTATCTTTTTAGAGCATGCAATAGGAAACACACCTATTTTTCTTTTGGCAACAGCATGGGTATCATGTGAAAACCATGCATAATAAATTTCTTCCAAAAAATAGTATGTTGTAATTTGTCAACAAGGACTAGGTCACCACTTTTCCAGTTTACTGTGCATTTCATTTCGAAGTCTTGTATGAATGAAGACTTTGTAGAAAAAAAATAAAAACATCAATTGCGACAAAAAACAACAACATGCATCTAACTTCCAATAAAAGAGTATGATAATGGACCTTTGGAAACGGCCGAGCACGACACATACGAAATATTGCAGTCTCGGTTTGATTGAGGCTGTTCATGAGTGGTAGTGAAATATGATAGCTACCGCTCACGCCCTCTAGCCCCGGGTTGAGCAGAACTCAATATTCATAAAATCAACAGCACAAAAATTTAACCATCCCGAAGATGGCATGCATATGGCGGTGGACATGGAGTCTAAGTTATTTTGTTTATTTATGCCCCCAAAGTGTGGCATATAGTAGTCGCACTGTCCGTCCGTCCGTCAGTCCCTTCGTTTGTTCGTTCGTCCGTACAATCGTGTCCAATTAATAACTCTGACAATAATGGACGGGTTTTCAAATAACTTGGGCACAATTGCTCAATATAACAAGACGATGTGTCGCGCACAAAATCCAGGTCCGTGTCTCCAAGGTCAAGGTCGCACTTAGAGGTCAAATGTCACAACAAAGTGCTTTCGTGTCCGGTCAATAACTCTGGCAATCCGGGACGGATTTTCCAATAACTTGGCACAAGTGCTCACCACAACAAGACGGCATGTCGTGTACAAAATCCAGGTCCTTGGCTCCAAAGTGAAGGTCACACTTAGAGGTTAAAGGTCAAATCGTGTCCGGTCAAAAACATTTGCATTCCTGGACGGATTTTCAAATAACTTGGCACAAGTGCTCACCACAACCAGACAACGTGTCGCGCACAAAATCCAGGTCCGTGGCCCCAAGGTCAAGGTCACACTTAGAGGTCACAGGTCACTTCGGGGCATTTGTCACTTACAGTGGTATTTCTTGCTACATATCCTTTCCACAAGTTGAGCAATGAACGACAACTCTTAATGGCTATCATTTAGGTGCCTGTCAATATAAATTTCAGAATTCCAGTAAGCATCTGGATGATTCTTTTTTGAAGGAATGAGGGCTGGCGTGACGCAGTCTTTAGCGCGGCGGATTTATAACCGGAGGCCCCGGGTTCAATCCTCCGTGGTGCCACTGAGTTCCGTCGGTGTGTTCGTGGGCAAGACACTTTCCCTTAGCCCCGTCCGTCGGATGGGGACGTAAACCGGGCGGTCCCGTGTATCAGTCTATCCTCCGAGCACGTTAAAGAACCATAGGAATCTATTCGATAATAAGAGTAGGACAGGTTCCCGGATTCCTATGTATCCTTCCCCTCTCTCTGGTGCGGCTCTAAATAACCTATACTGTGTTGATGAGCCGTTAAACAACATTCAATTCAATTCAATTCTATTTTGAAAGTTTACTTGTATGTATGGCATGCAGGCTTCACCAAAATGTCCCTCTGTGGCAAGTTTCTTCAACGTTTTAGAAGCCTTACACTAATAATGCGCATCATTACAGGGATATTAAGTCAGTGAGACCCCAGACTTGAATTATGCTATATACTTTGTGAAATTGAACAGAAACCTAACCACCACTCCCTATTTAAAATTTACAAACAAGCAATCCATCATGTTCTTGATAGCATGGTAACAGTTAATTAAATCCTGCTAGTATTCTGTTTTACAACAGTTACTGCACTTTAGTTTATACATGTAATTATTTAATATTTTATACATGTAATTGTATGCGGTTTAACGTCGCTTTTAACAAAATTGTCTTTCAGTAATTTTAAAATGGAGTGTTCTCGTACCCATCCTCAAATTATAATTTATATGTCATTAGGCCAAATAAAAAAAAACTGTGTTTCCGATGGCCCGACCGACCCTATTTTTAAGGGGAAGAGCCTAAAATAATTTATGCAATAATTTAAAAAAAAAAGAAAAAATGTTAATTTGTTCTGAACAATGATTTATCACATAGCTTACATTGATACACATACTTTATCCAGACTAGTCTCGTCTGAACTTCTGGCCGATTTCAACGAATTTTGGCACTGATGCTGAGTACCAAGCCTAGTTGCGCCTTTCATCGCCGTGTCTGGTTGAATGATTTATGGCCTAATATACACTAAACTTTATCCAGACAATTTTTAGCTCTACTGATCAAAGATCAGCAGAGCTTATGCCGTTGTGCGGTGTCTGTCTGTCCGTAAACTTTGTTTGCGGCGACAACTCCTCTGAAACTACTGGATGGGTTTTCATGAAACTTTACAGGAATGTTGCCCATGATGTCTAGTTGATCCAAGCAAAAAATCACATTGAGGTGAAATCCAAAATGGCCGCCAAGGCTAAAAATAGATTTTTAAAAAACAAGTTTGTAGCGACTACTTCTTGAAAACTATAAGGCCAAATATAATTATATGTGTGGTTCCTATTACATGCAGCTGCTAAAAAAATAGGGTAAGTAGGTAGGGAAAATATTTGATTTGATATTTTGCCTTCTTCTTCTTTTTTTACTCAATACTTTAAAACCTAATTATAATAAACTAACTAAAATATATATTTGTTGATATTAGGTACAGAACGTACAGGTCTCACGCATCTCAATTAATTTTTCCATAGGGTTACTGTACAGTCTGTTCCAACATCTGAGCTTCAAAGATGGGCAGCAGACATTGTTGTTGGTTTAATATCTTAAGTATAGCCAAGACCAGTAATTTAAAACAATAAAATACATAAGTTAGCTAGTTGTTTTTTTCTCTCGCTCTTGTTTATGTGACCCCTATGATAAATACAAAATTCATACACTATCTAGCTGAATAGGTGAAGCTTAGGTAAAACACTTCTGAAATTGAATGAAACCTCATATCAACATGGGATTTTCTGTATCATCTGTCTTTCACACTGCAGATGTATGCTAAAGCAAAGGAAAACATATTTTATGCCACCCGAAGGGTGGCATAAAGTAGTCGCACTGTCCGTCAGTCCATTCGTTCGTTCGTTCGTTCGTTTGTCCCTACAATCGTGTCCGGTTAATAACTTTGACAATAATGGACGGATTTTCAAATGATTTGGCACATTAGCTCACCACAAAAATACGACTTGTCGCTCACAAAATCCAGGTCCGTGGCTCCAAAATCAAGGTCACACTTAGAGGTCAAAGGTAAAAACGAAGTGCTTTCCTGTCCGGTTAATAACTCTGACATTCATGGACAGATTTTCAAATCACTAGTCACAAATGCTCACCACAACAAGACGACGTGTCGCGCACAAAATTCAGGTCCGTGGCTCTAAGGTCAAGAGAGGTCACACTTAGAGGTCAAATGTCAAATCATGTCCGGTCAATAACTCTGGTATTTTTGACGGATTTTCAAATAACTTGGCACAAGTGCTCACCACAACAAGGCTATGTGTTGCGCACAATATCCAGGTCCTTGGCTCCAAGGACAAGGTCACACTTAGAGGTCAAATGGTTTCCGGTCAATAAATCTGGCATTCCTGGAGGGATTTGCAAATAACTTAGCACAAGTGCTCACAACAACAAGACGACGCGTCGTGCACAACATCCAGGTCCTAGGCTCCAAGTCAAGCTCACACTTAGAGGTTAAAGGTCAAATCGTGTCCGGTCAATAATTCTGGGTTTCATGGACGATTTTTTAAATAACTTGGCACAAGTGCTCACCACAACAAGAACTTTTGTAGCGTACACAATCCATGTCTGTGGCCCATAGGTCAATGTCACACTTAGAGGTCAAATGTCAAATCGTGTCCGGTCAATATTTGTTGCATTCAAATAACTGGGCAAAAGTGCTTACCACAACCAGACGACGTGTCGCGCACAAAACCCAAGTCCGTGTCTACAAGGTCAAGGTCACACATAAAGGTCAAAGGTCACTTCGGGTTCATTTGTCACTTACAGTGACATTTCTTGCTCAAATTAAAAATTGCCTAAAATTGAAAACAAGAGGCCCAATAGGGCCTGTTGACGCTCTACTGACTAACATGGCTCTTATAACATCAATTTATGTTTTTTTAAAAGTTTCGGGCAAAAAACAGCTTTTTAACTAAATCAAGGGCCATAACTGAAAGAATCTGGTAAAGTTTGGTAAAGATCAGATAAAAAATGAAGGCCCTACCGTATTAACGAGGCAAAATATAGCATTTTTAACTAAATCAACTAAATCAACAACCATAACTCCTCTGTTACTGGTCCGACTGGTCCAACATAGAGCTAAAAAAAAAAAAATCAATAATAAACAAATTTAAAAAAGAAAAAAAAGAAAAAATAAAAAAAAGAAAATTAAAAAAATTTAAAAAAATTTAAAAAAAAAAAAAAAAATTAAATAATTAAAAAAAATTAAAAATAATATAAAAGAAAACCATAAAATCTGGTAAAGTTTGGCAAAGATCAGATGCAAAGTGAAGGCCCTATCGTCTTAACGAGGCAAAATATAGCATTTTTAACTAAATCAAGGGTCTTAACTCCGCTGTTACTTGTTCGATATGGCTGGTTTTCGAAATTTTTCGAGCCTTTAACAATCTGATAAAGTTTGGTAAAGATCGGATGAACAATTTGGCCCCTATCGTCTTAACGAGGCAAAATATAGCACTTTGAACTAAATCAAGGACCATAACTCCACTGTTACTAGTCCGATATGGCTGGTTTTCAAACTTGTCCGAGCTTTCATTGATATTAACAATATGTTAAAGTTTGGTAAAGATCGGATGAAAAATGAATGCCCTATCATCTTAACGAGGTAAAAGTTAACGGACGACAGACGACGGACAACTCGCCATCCCATAAGCTCTGCTGGCCCTTGGCCAGTAGAGCTAAAAAAGTAGAATTATTTTCGGTTTTCCTTTTGTCTCAACGTCTGTGAGCTTTTAGTGGAGATAATAGAGGTGTGAGACCTACAAAACGGACAGAAAAATTAATATAACTTGATATTTAGCTCTACTGGCCGAAGGCCAGCAGAGCTTATGGTATGACGAGTTGTCCGTTGTCCGTCGTCCGTCGTCCGTCGTCCGACAACGTCGTCCGTCCGTTAACTTTTGCCTTCTGAACACTCTAGGGCCTTCATTATTAATCGGATCTTTATGTAACTATGCCAGTGTCTTTATATCAATGAAAGCTCGGACAAGGTTTTAAAACCAACTAAATTGGGTCAGTAACACCAGAGTTATGGCCCTTGTTTTTTCTACCTTGTGAACAGTCTTGCACCTTCATTTAGTATTTGATCTTAACTAAACTTCTCGTGTTGCTCTGGCTTCTGCCAAGTCATTGAGTACCTTCATTGTGGCTTTCTAGGCTATTGTTTTTTTGTATTATATTTACACGAGCATATTTGTGTTTTACTTATATTGCCTATTGATGCTGCCTTGTTGGTTAGAGATTATATCCTGTTTTAATGGGATGACAGTAGGGTAAGTGTGAGGTTTGGTGCACCCTAGAACCGGTTTAAACCCCAAGTGGCCTTTGTTGCCACTGACCGTTCCAAGGCGGTAGCCCTATTGTCAACCCTTTTGTGTTTGTGATGTCGTTTGCATTTATTATTACTTTCGCCTTCTCGTTTGCCTGTTTGCGTGTTGGTTTTTGTATTTTGTGGTTGACTGTCGTCCTTGAATGCTGCTTTCCCTGTCTGATATTTTTATCTTTCTTAGCATAGATTGTTAATATCAATAAAAGCTCGGAGAAGTTCAAAAACTAACTATATCGGACCAGGAACACCAGAATTATGTGCCCTTGAATTATTGAACAATGCAATTTTCAACCTTTTGAACACTCTAGCGCCTTCATTTTGTATTCGATCTTTCCCAAACTTGGCCAGATTGTTGATATCACTGATAGCTCGAACGAGTTTGAAAAACAGCCTGATTGAACCAGTAACACCGGAGTTGAGTTATGGTTATGGCCCTTCTTCAATATTTAGTAATGTACACTGGAAAGCCCATGGGTCGCGGGTTCAAATCTCACTGGAGGCATATGTTTATTTATTTATTTTCTCCATAAGAAACCTTGGTTCAATGGTTCAACTTTTTATTGTTATCCTTTTTTTTAAATAGATTTAAAAAAAAATCTCATATGAAACCTTGGTTCTTTTTTCTTTAATCGGGAGCTTAATGGCCCTTGTTGGATCAGTTTTACATAGAGTTATAGGGAAGAACTTCAAAAAAAATCTTCTATGAAACTACAAGAGATAATGGTTAATATATTATGTATTATCAGCTTATGGATTCTCTACCAAGTATGTTCAAATGGTGACCCTGGGCTCAAATTTGGCCCGGCTCCAGTGGTCACAGTTTTACATAGACTTATATAGGGAAAACTTAAAAAATCTTCTTCTCTGAAACTATGAGAGCCAAAGGTTTAATATTTTGTATTTAGCATCAGCTTATTATCCCCTACCAATTTTGTTCAAATGATGACCCTGGGGTCAAATTTGATCCCAACACAGGGCTAAAGGTTTAATATTTTGTATTTATTATTAGCTTATTTTCCTCTTAATACATTGCTCAAATGGTGATCCTGTGGTCTAATTTGGCCACGCCACAGTATTATATAGACTTATATATAGGGACACACTTTAAAACTCTTCCTCTCTGAAACTACAAGAGTCAAAGGTTGAATATTGTGTATTTACTCTCAGCTTATTGTCCTCTATCAAGTTGTTTGAATGGTAACCCTGGGGTCAAATTTGGCCCGTCCCCAGGGGTCATATGTTTTACACAGAGTTATATAGGGAAAAACTTTAAAACAAATCTTCTTCTCTGAAACTACAATAGCCAAAGTTTTAATATGTTGTATTTACCATAAGCTTATTGTCCTCTACCAAGTTTGTTCAAATGGTGACCCTGGAGTCAAATTTGGCCTTATCCCCTGGGTCACATATTTTATATAGACTTATATAGAGACAAACTTAAAAAATCTTCATCTGAAATTACAAAAGCCAACGGTTTAATATTTTGCATTTACACTCAGCTTATGGTCCTCTATCAAGTTTGTTCAAATGGTGACCCTGTGGTCAAATTTGGCCCCGCCCCTGGGTCACAGGTGAAAATTGATTTGTTTTAAAGACAGCCAAACTGGAGCTAAATACATCCCTCCGCCATATCTTGGTAACTGAAGACAGTTTATATAAAACTAGTTTGATATTGCCATGTCTGACACACAATCCTCACCCTACCCCACAATCTACGCCATATAGTCAGTAGAGCGATACAGGCCCTCTTGGGCCTCTTGTTTATTAATATTATTATTTATATTTGTTTGGCATATAATGTTTAGGGTCGGCCTTTAAAAATGGGGTCGGTCGGGAAACCGAAACCACACAAATAAAATATTTGGTCAAGTTATATTGATATTGGACTTTTTCTAAAATGAACAGCATGACATGATGTTGGTCCTTGTTGAATCGACGTTAAAGGGACACGCGGCAATATTGAAGTATTTGAAATGGCTGTTTCGATTTATATATCCAGTATCATTTTTACTTTTACCCTGGTGACATTTAAATCTATCAAATTTTAAGTATTCCCTATTTCGTCTTATTATACTATATGTTTTAATATATTATTGGTGAAATAATATCAAAAAATGTATAATATGCAAAAATAAATTGCTTAATACAATTCTTATAATTAACATTATTGACTGAACAAATGATATTTATGTAGAAAAGAAATATAAAAAGATCGGACTGGGAAAGTAGCATTCAAGGAGGACAGTCAACCACAAAATACAGAAAAAAACACGCAAACGGACAAACAAGAAGGCAAAAGTAATAATAAGTTCAAACGACATCACAAACACAAAAGGGTTGACATTAGGGCTACCGCCTTTGAACAGTCAGTGGCAAAGTAGGCCACTGGGGGACTAACGGGACGCCTCTAGTTTTTAAAAAATCAAAATTGTCATGTGTTCCTTTTAACATGGTTGCCAGCAGTCATTTTTGTTTACAAGATTTATTTAGTAAAATGTTGTAGCGACTACTCCTCTGAATCTACATGATGGATTTTCATGAAACTTGACAGGAATGTTGCACTTGATGTCTTATTGATCTAGCTAAATTTCAGGCCATCCGGAAGTTCCAGATGGGCGCCACGGCTAATAATAAATTTAAAGAAAAACAACAAATTTGTAGCGACTACTTCCTGAGAACTATAAGTGATATTGATATGGGACTTTTTCTAAAATGATCAGCATGACATGATTGTTGAAAATCGTTTTGATTCAACATTTAAACATGACTGCTAGAGGAGCGCTTTGTTTACATAGAGTTTTTAAAAAAGGTTTGTAGCGACTACTTCGTGCAAATTATAAGTGATATTGGTATGGGGCTTTTTCTAAAAATGATCAGCATGACATGATGTTGTTCTTTGTCAAAAATTATTTTGATTCGACAATAAACATGGCCGCCAACGGACATCTTTGTTTATAGAGTTATATAGTAAAAGCGCGTAGCGACTACCACTCGGAAAATACTTGACGAATTTTCATGAAACTTCACAGGAATGTTGCTCTTGATATATAGCTGATTCTAGTAAAATATCGGTTTGCCAGAGATTCAAGATGCCGCAACGGCTAAAAATAGATTAAAAAAACAAATTTGTAGAGACTACTTCTTGAACACTTTAAGTGATACTGATATGGGACTTTTTCTAAAATGATCAGCATGACATAATGTTGGTTCTTGTTGAAAATCATTTTGATTCAACATTAAACGTTGCTGCCAGCAGTCATCTTTTTTACACTTTACAAGAGTTATATATTAACAAATTGTAGCGACTACTCCTCTGAAACTATTCGACAGATTTTCATAAAACTTCACAGAAATGCTGATCTAGCTATCAAAACCTATCAGTAGAGCTTCAGTAGAGCTTCAGGGTCATTGACCTCTTGTTCCTGGATTTCAGTGAAACTTGGCAGAAATTATCAGTACCAGGCCTAGTTGCGCATGTTGTTGTCGTGTTCCCCGGTTTCCGTCCAAGCACAGTTTCTGTCATTCTCATTTAAAAACCGTTATTACACTGCAAATTACTTACACAATGTTATTTATTGACAGTCGTTTAGCACTGAAGATTGTAAACAGAAAAAACAACCAAAATGTAAATAAACGTTACAAAAATGATAACTGTTATCACACTGCAAATTACTTACACAATGTTATTTATTGACAGCCGTTTATCTAATTGAATCTATCACTCGATAAAATACATGACGGAAACTGGGCTTGTAAACCAAAATGATTTCTCAGTTTTAGTGTGTTTATACAAAGGTCACGTGCCACTTAGATAATTTATATAAAACCAAATATTTTGGTGTCAAATTTCCAGGAAGAGGTCCCCTAATAGAATGTAGAGTAAAAATTGTCAAGATACATAGATGTTTCTGAAAAATTAGTTTATGACGGAAAGTGGCCTCCGACCAGCACACCTTTAAAACTTTGGTTATGTTTGTGTTTTGGGTACTGTACTGTAGTACATCGCAACATTACAATACATAGAAAATGCAGATTTCCAAGCAAAGGGCTGATACTGTACCTTAATAGTTTTACCTTAAACTGGCTTAACATTTTTCATTCAGGTCACTTTTTCAGGGACGCAGCATGCACTAGAGTTTTCAAACTTCGTTATTATTTGTATCTTGCATGACATAAGCTTGTATCTCCATAACAACTTTATATTTTGAATTGAAACTTCACAAATGTAATCAGCATCATTAGACAACTTCATACAGTCAGGTTCTTCAACTCTTGCTTTTATTTTAGCAGAATAGGCTTAAGTTATTAAGCTTATTTAATTGTTCATTACCCGGTATATATTACATTTATCAGTAAGGCAATTACGCCAATCTCATTCAAATCAGACCCTTTATCACGCTACGATACTCTACACTAGAAGCGGAGAGTATCAAGGCGTAATTAGGATTTGATTTTAATGAGATTGGCAATTTTGCATTTTAAATTAATTTCCCAGTAGATAGACAAGGCCTCGAAAGTTGAGCTTCTGCCCCGAAGGACGGTGTTTCTCGTTTTGGTGTGTCACTATGTGATAAATACACTTTCACATGGATGATCCTTAGATGAATTCTTTTTAGATTTGCTAAAATTAGGTCTGCGCGACATCCAAGATGGCCGCCATTACAATATATGGTCGAAACCTTAAAAATCTTGTCAAGAACCGCTGGACAGATGTTGACAGTTCAAATGAAGTCCCCGGTGTCAAAAATGGTCGTGCCCCGGGGATCGGGAAACTGGAGCCATGCATATAATTGTATTTTGCCTCATGTTGTATGTTAAGAACCGGTGAATTAGTGATGTCACTGATAGGATGTGAAGCGTATCGATCATGTCGATATATTGAAGGAAAAAAGATGAAACATGTACATGTATGTACTGCTTTTAAATGGATGCTGTAAATTTCAGATATACATGTACTCTTTGAAACATATATATATATACTGAAAAAATAAAGTTTAGCAAGCCCTTATTAACATCTAGCTTAAATACATGTAATGTTATTTATATTGCGACGTATTTTAAATCATCGGCATGACTTACGTTGATCTTCTTTTTCACTTACTTTTTGTATTCCACTGTATTGTAAGTATCAGAGTTATGTCCCATTTAGTTAAACATACTATATTTCATATTTAAAAACACAAATAAGGTAAAGAGCAAGATTAAACATTACAATATAACTGTTATCAAGTTATAAAAAACGCTCAAACAATCGACACTTTCCTTGCAATTATAAAGATATAGGGAACCAAAGTTTACGATTTGTGAAGTTACCTCCCTTTACATTGAAATAAGTGTGAAATTATAATTTCTGTAAAACATGTACATTACCACATGTTGCTATTGTTTTCGCATATTTCTTTTGAGAGTTATTCCCTTAATATAACTGATAAATGTTATGTAAGTTATATTGCCCATGACCGCTTCTATACATATCCTATAATCTGGTCAACTGGATTTATATGTTATTTACTTGCTATAATTATTTTTATCAGAACATCTATGGTAGTTTGCTTAATCTTTTCTACCTAACACTAGACATTTATAATTATTAATTGGTCAAAATAAAATAAATTACCTTTTTTTACATAAATTTATTTGCTTGTGTCAGCAAAGCAATCGCTGTTTCAATTCAGGTTAAAAGTTGTGTTTTTATTAAAAATAGTTTCGGGATAAGTTCATTAAAAAACAGGAAAAAATCTTACAAGACAACGGATACCATCCGTGCCTACACGACTGTCGGACATGTTTAGCGAAAAACACTTCACAGCGACTTATTTCCGGTTTAACTAGTTTTTGTGAGCATGGTGAGGAAAGCTGTGTTTATTTTTGTTGTAAATGTTTCTGTTTTAATTAATTTCTGAACAATTGTATCCATATATTGATCCCTACTGTGAATAAACCTTTACTTTTAATAGGCACATACATTATTATATGACCGAACACCTGCATAGATCGAGTTTTGATAAACGGTTTTGTAGTGTAATGTTGTCATTATTTGGCGGGTTAAGCCAGACTTTTTATTTGTTGTTTTACGGGAGAGCCTGCCCTATGTTTGCCCAAATTAAATTCAAAATCAAATTTAATAAAATCTCGATTTTATTTTTATTGCCATCCGACCTCGAGTGTAATTATAGTGAAAAATTTGTTCAGGGAAGTTTGCTACTCATATATTTTCGTACCATTAAAGCCAATCAGAAGATAAGTAAACCTAACGGTTCTAAACTTTATACTTTGCTCACACAGTTTTGATATAATTATTCACTTTGAAAAAACGACTGTTTGAATTCACTGACCATTTGACCTGTGACAGACCACCATATCCACAGTCTGCATCCCTATGTCTGACAAGGCTGAAACATTTACTAAAAAAAAAACTCTTATCATTTGTAACAGCGGAATTTTTGGCAGGATTCACGTTTGTCGCAGTGGGATCCCACTCATTCCCAGTGGGATTCCACCTGATCCCAGCAGGAATTTAGTGCTGCCCTACTGAAAATATAACTGGCATTCTCGGTGGCTTCTACAGCAATCATCCCTTTTTGAATGCTATTTAAAGTGTAATAATATACACTAGGTGGGAATCGATCTAACCGTTTGGGAGCTTTTATAAATGACGGTGGAAAAGTAACAACTAAGCTCTTTTTTAAATACCCTTGGTAAGTGGGATCAATCTAAACTTGCGTGAGCTTTTGTTTTCATAAACATAGCTGTTCCTGAAGAGTTTTAACAACTTTAGACACATTTTGAAGGTGGCCGTTTCGCATGTTGTTCATGAATAATTTGCGAATTTTAATAATAATTTTAACAATTCACTGTAACGCACTATTATTTTTAAAATACTTGACGGATTTCAATAATCTCTAACTCATTATCTTTAAGTGATTTCCAATTCAATGATAAAAAAAAGACTTGTGAACAAATTTGGACATGTAAAAAGGATCACAATTCCTAAAATACTTGACAGATTCAGTGAAATATGGTAAGAAACTTAATTCACTGACAGCATTTTCAAAACTTCCAGAATGTCTCCTTTCATACTCTTTTTCCAATAATTTCTTAGTCAATTTGGAGCACTGTGGTCTAGTGGTAGAGCTTTGGACCCATGATCGAAAAGTCGTGGCTTAATTCGATCCTTGCCATGACTACACATGTATGTGTTTTGTCCCCGAGCAAGACACTTTATATGCATTGCTTAGTACTGGTTCTACCCAGGAAGACATCTAGAGTGATTAAAATAAGTTCAGAGAGCTTTCGTTACAATCGATGTAAAATAAATAAGTTTAAATTAATCTAATGATGCACATTCAATCGCATTTAAAAAAAAGAAATAAAAAATAAAAAAACTGTTTTTAACATTTAAAAGATAGTACCAGCAGTGAAACATAACAGTGATTGGGAAACAGTGATGGGCTCACATGTGTAACTAAATATACTGAAAGGAAAAATAAACGCATAATGGGTATTTTCGCTATACATCGTATGCTAACTATGCTACTGCTAATCGAATGGTACAGGACGACATTAGGCCTGTCCTTTCGAAAAGAAAAGGTTTAAACAGCACCGAACACACCAATTGTTACCCTTTTAAAGTGTCATTATCGAAAGAATGCGCATTTGACTCAAGCAGGTGAGCAAACTTAGGCTTTAAACGATGCAGTCTCTTAACATTAAACACAATACTGAAATCGCTTGACTTTTTCAAGCGAAACTTCAACATTTATGAATTTCGTGTAACAACGTATACTTTGATTAAAAGGTCTACTACATGACAGAGTTGTCCTTTCTGTAAATAGTTGTAGCCCCTTTTTGTACAAAATAGGTTAAGATATATCTGGAATATTATGTAGAATTATGTGTATATAATAGTGTAGTACATGCACTTTTTGGATTATGCTTTCTTTTTCCTTTCAGTATATATAATAAAATGTGATCTTTATGAATACACACATTCTTGTTTGTTTAGATGTGGGAAAATGTGTCAGACAGCAAGCTTGTCATTTGTCCCTTTAATAATAATATCAGTATTATATCTACAGTATAGATCTACCAATTTTCAACATAAATAAATTTCGAATTTAAGTAGCAACATATTGGGTTTAAAGTGCCATTTTTTATTTATAAAACATTGTTGATCTATTTGTTACATATTTCAAGCATTGTCATGTTAAAATTGTGAGTTTTGATTTTGTTTTTGTTGTTGATTATATTGAAATGAGTCAAGTTAAAATTGTGAGTTTTACAATATTTTGGCATCCCAGTGTTTATGTTTTTAAAAGGAGCATTCATTCATGAGACAATTTCTTTCTTATACTAATCCGAGTCTTCTTTAACATTACCAGCCCTTTTACGATTTTGATATTTCATCTGGCTGTATACCCCCACAAAAAAAGAAAGAAGCTTTTAGGGTTAGAGAAGGCTCGGATTCAGAAGATACATGTACTACATGCCCTCCACATTTCTGTGCAGTGGATGTTTTTGGCAGCATATGATAATGCGCCATTTGTGATGAGAATGTAAGTTATTCTTTGTAAATTAGGCCGAGATATCAATGTTGGGGAGTTGCCAAATTACACGGGAAGATAACAATCACACTTCTTAGTCACGTGATCTTGATGTCGAGATTTGATAACAGAACAGTAGGAACGCCAGCCCTATGGCGTAGGAATATTTATCAAACAAGGTCACGTGATAAAATCGATAACAAAATGACATTATTGGGAAAATTTTCACTGGTCAGATTTATACACCTCTTATCTATAAACTGTGATTATGACAAAACACAATCACAGATCATTTGTTAAAGTAATAATATTCACAAACTACATTGTTCGAACATAATTGGTGTACACTTCGTGAATTCCCATTAATAGTGAAAGGTATTTTTCCAAGGGATGAATTTAGGTTGTTTTAAGGTTTAAATTGCCAACAATGCGCTTTTAAATCAAAATCGATTTATTTCGTCATTTTAGAAGCGAGAATAAAAACAAATGCATGTACGCATAGATAAATCTTTCCTCTGTCCATATACAAAATTTTAATGAAATCGGAGACAAGTACTTTTTTTTCCCCAAAATTAACTAACATGACCCACGGACTCAAAGACGGCATAACGCATATACATTTACAGACGCGACTGGGTACACAAAAAATGAAATAATTCCATTATTTCAATACATATATTTCAAATGTATGTATCCATGCATTCCAGATTAAATTTCTGATCTATACATGCTTTTGGTTTATGCCGGAGTGCTCGGAATAGGTTTTAACAAACCAAATTGCAACGGTACGTCGGGAAAGGAAATGAGGATGGTGAAAATATATATTGCAGTGCTAATTTTCTGAATCCGAAAAAATTGCAAAAAAATGAAGTTTTAACAACGAGAATGATTTTTTTTTCTTGAAAGTGTTCATTGACATGTCTACTATTAAAAACCAAAATTTAAAGTCAATCAGAAAAAAGTACTTTTTTTTCCCCAAAATTAACAAAGTACACCGTGTTCGCTAAAATATGAACAATCGCCTTTCGAAGTTAATGTACACGCGGGATATAAAACCATGAAATTGTGAAATCCTTTTTAAGAGATATATTGATTTCAACATTGTTCTGTATTTAATGAATTATAAGAGTAGAATGTTCGCAGTTTTTTTCAAGGACACCATTACGGTAGTATCCCTGCAACCCCGCCCTTCATGCCACCCTCTATACCGTATTGATTAAGTTGTATATAGCTGCGAATGCGCAGTATTAATCAAATTCGATTTATTTCTGTAAATGACTGACGAGTAACAGACATGCTACTGTCAGTAACAAACATGATTTTGTGTAAACTCGAAGATTGCATAACATAAATATGTGGACATGAAATTGTGTCAATGGTTTGTGGTGTTGTGAAACACTGTACGCGTGAATCCGAAAAGTGCGGGTCTGTTATCTTTATAGGGCATATATAGTTATATTATAACATGTGTGTTGTACCATATGCTTATCCTTGTTTATAAATGTTTGATAATGGATGTCAGCAGGAACTTGACTTTTGACCTAAAAACCAAACGGATCATCCTCTTTCCACTGTCCACCAATGAAGTTTTATGAAATTTGCTTTAGGTAAAAGGAAAAACTTGTGGACAAGACTTTTAATTTTCCGGTCATGGTAACGGACCTTTCAACTACTGACTTCAAAATAAACAGGGATTATTCACCAAAGGCAGTCAAAGTATGACGTTTTATGAAATTAGCTTTAGAGAAAGTAAAAAAGAGTTTCATTACGGACATTATCCGGTCTGTGAACTTGACCGTTGACCCACTCACAATCAAAAGGATCACCCTCTCGCCAGAAGCAATCCATCCATTAAGTTCATGATATTTGACTTACAGTTTACAACATTTTACATTATCATGTTACGGTGACAATGATCTTTGACCTAATGACATCAAAATCAAAAGGCATCATTCTCTCACCAAATGCACTCAAACCATGAATTTTTATGAAATTTGCTTCTGGGGAAGTGCACAGTGCAGACAAGGGTTTTCATGATCATTATTGGGTCACGGCGCACTTGCCCTTCAATATTTGATATGCACATACTGATGCTTCTTACAAAGTTTCGTAAAAATCCAACAAATAGCGCAGACAAGATTTGTGACGGACGAACGGAAAAGCCAAATATAATCTGTCTCACCTATCACTTTGTGGTGGAAGACATATTTATAAAGACAATATTTTAGTTCATATGTATACTTTATTAAGCAAATAATTAAGCGAACATAAACTTCAGCATTGACTCTGGCCAGTGGTGTACATGGAGTTTTCTTCCACATGACGTGCAGCCTGAAAGAAAATAAAAAGTAAAAATAAGTCGCGTACAGTATTCAATTTGAATCAGGTGTTGCTAGGGGGAGCTAGGGCATGTTAAGGGGAATGGGACAGTTTGACACAATGGGCTAGCAGGATACATCGAAGTAAATCAGTAGCGCCAGTAAGACTTGAATCCGTGTTCACTGGATTCAAAGCCGATATGCTATAAATGTCCCTTGACCAAAACTGAGTAAATGGCACATCAAATAAAGGGTCAATACATATTATATTGTGTATCATACGAGTATATGATTGACCTGACATGATTACAGAACAATTTTAATGTATTTTTCACCCAACAGTACTACAGCAAGAATCTATTATAAGGAAAGTTAAATCTGACAGATGGTGCAATGCTCTATAAGCCCATTTTACTAGAAGGGGAATAAAATACAACTCTTGCCAGAAAATCTATAATTGTTAAATTTTGCACGTTTTGTTGATAGAATATTTTACTTTAATGACTTAGTAAGGTCATTTTACATGGGGAGAAAACATTAATATACAACTATTTATTTTCTATCTCAAAACCTGGTGATGCCGCTAGTTTTAGTAATAAAACACGATTAAATAGGGCAGTTAAGAAGACACTTTTGTAGATGTGTGGTCTGTTCTGATGTGAAAATGTGTAAAACAGACGCAAGATTGAAAAATTTGCTCTGTGTCCCTTTAATAAATTGGGGACCCATCACATAGACCATAATAATATTGTAATTAGTTCATGTTAAAGGGACACACGGCACTCTTGAAGTATTTATCAAGCATTAACATTAGCATCTCCATTTGTTAACCTGGTAACATTTTAAATTTAAACCTGCTTGCATTAAAAATTAAATAAAAGTGTTTCATTTTGTCTTCGTTACTCTATCAAATACTTAACTATATTACAGGTGCACTGTTATCAACAGTTCTGAACTATTCTAATAAATACTATTAATGATCCCTAATGCAAATTATGCAGGAAAATTGACCGAAACTCCAGAAGTTTAAAAAAAAAAAGATTGCCTAGTGTCCCTTTAACACAACTTGTTTTCGCATGTATCCAGTACATGTAGTTTAACGAGCTCATATGACAATCACGCTGCATTATCACCGAAAACATTTTTTACTGTAACTTTGAACAGCACCGTGCAAGCATAACACAAGCTCCATTTAAAGAACTACACAAGTGTAAACATTTTTTAAAAGGGCTCCCACCTCAAAATGATCCAATGGCATTTAACTCGGCTTGACATTCTGAAGTCGTCAGTATCAATTCACTTAGAATTGCTCAAGGGCACGATTCACATTTGAGGCCTCTCTGAAAAACAACATCAATCCAATGTCAATGATCAAACAGACAGAGTTTATCCTTTGTTATACATAATGTAACATATTTATAAAGGAAAACTCAAAACTCTACTTACTGTCATGGATATATATGTACACATATGTGTATGTAGATCTATGTTACTGTACATAAATATTAATCTGACATGTCAATGGCTGTTTACATTAATTCGATGGTAGTTGTATCGAGTATGTATTCACGAATGTGCGAGAAAATGGGGATAACATAACGATAAAGAGACAACGCTAACAATTTACATTCATGAATCTGAGGGGTGGGGGTGGAGGGGGTTTCTAGTTTCCTTACCCCCTCCTTGTTTTCGGTATTCAAGCTCCATCTACCCACCCCATCCTCCCCACATCAACCGTACTTGGGTGTGCGGGGGACATTGATAGCATTTCTACTAGTAATTGTTTTATTCCACGAAACGTTCTACAGTTTACAGTACATCCAGTTACTGGAAAGATCGGAGTACACGAAAAATATAAACTTTCTATTATACAGTATACGCCACTTTTTTAGGCACTATATTTGGCTTATGTCTAAATATGTACGATCTAAAAGTGGTGTGTACTGTTTATTAACAAACACATTTTAATGATAAAACAAATACCTTGATCATGGACCTCTAGCAGCAGACAGTAATCCCAAATCCAATTTGACCAACATGTCAATTTCACGTGTCAAGTTATGTCACGGTGACCTGTCAGTCACCAACACTGCATTGTGTTGATGTAGCACGCCAATTACGAATACTCGATAATTCCGAATTATCGACACGCCATTTGCGAATTCGTAAATGGCCCCTCCAATTACGAATAATTTTCAAATAACGTCTTTCTCGGGTTATAAGTGTTAAATTTATAAAAAATAACGGTATTCAAACTAAGTACCATGAATATTTATATATTAGACCGGAAAAACACAACAAAACGGGAGAAATGTGCCAGTTTAGTATCCTGCGGTTTTTGCATAATTTCTTTGTTTTGTTTTTTCCTCGTGGTTATATTATGTCATAATGATCGATATATTATGATTATTTAAACTCTTTATTTACCATATCATTTGTTTAAATAAAAAAAGTAATATATGTAGTCTTATGTGTTTGCATTACACGCTGTTTATAAGCCGATTAAAATATCAACAGGGAAATCTCAAATTTACGTTCTCCGTGATATTTTCTAAACAGGGACACTGAACATGTCGCATCAAGTTCGTCAACCTCATAAACAGAATAAATAAGTACCTAATGTTATGAAAAAGAATGAATGGATTATGTTTGTTCAAATCTTAATCAGAGAAGTAATACACCACACCGTATCTAAAAGTCAAATTGATATCAAATTGCACTTATTCCACATCACCGTCACCGGAGGCCAGAACTTATCATGGCCAACCAGTGATCGTAGGAACACCCTAGACAGCAATATACTGTGTAACTATAATATAGTTTTAACCTTTTAACTTATAAATACTCAAGACTACTGTGTTTGTCTGGGCATGAACAGATATATTATGTTTATTGAAACCAACCTATGCTTTTGCTCGAAAACATAGTATAAATGCCATAAATATAAGTTAGTTGATCATTATCCTAGTTTCTCGAAGGTTATATGTTCGATAACTATTTTCGCTTGGTTTATCGAAACTTATAAAAACTATACTTTCGCTTGAAAACCTAGGTTACCCGTCTCTATAATTTCCACGTAATTCCGAATTAAGTCTGCGGAATAAATTCAGAATTCCAATCTTTGGAGTAATGGACAGAAGCTTTACTAGAAAATAAGTCGGACTTCGAAAATAAATAATAAAGAATTTCCACGAATAAATTCATTTTTGACTTTCCGATAAAGTCTTCGGCTTTCCGATATCTTTGGACAAAATTGTCCAAAAATGTGTTTCTTCAGAAAATATTTGGACATCGGCAATAGTTCGGCTAAAACTCAGACAAAAGCATTTTCTCTGGAAAACATTTGGACGTCTGGTATTTCTTTTGGAAAATATTCGGACATCGGCATTTCCTTCTGGAAACATTCGGACATCGGTATTGTTTTTTGAAAATATTTGGACATCGGCATTTCTTCGTAACTTGAATATTGCAATTCTGTTGCCGAAATTATTCCAATTGATGCTAGATTTCCAGAATAATTTGAAATTTCAGATAATCTGATTTTCTTCGGTAAAAAGTTCGCTTTCAAATTTATGCAGAAGATTTATCTGATTAATAGAAAATAGAGGAGCAAATATGCAACCATGCAACCTTTTTCTGCTAAATAATACAACGGGACACGAAAGGACGGGACGCGACATAAATTAGTGGAGTGTAACCTTATAAGGTATTAAAATTCATAGTGTGTAACTTTATGAAGTGTTCATTATGTATGTTCAAATCATAAAAAATATGAACAAATAATTAAAAGACTTAGTAAAATCGTGTGTAAAAATTAGTGGAGTGTAATCGTATGAAGTTTGTATAATTAGTGGAATGTAACCTTATGTGGTTCTCATAATGTATTTTCACAAAATACCAAAAAGGAAAAGCAATATGCAACCATGCAACCATTATTTTATTAAATAATGCAATGGGAAGCAATGCGACACAACGTACATTTGTGGAGTGTAACCTTATGAGGTCTTAAAATGTGTAGTGTATAACTTTATCAGGTTATTATTACGTATTTTCACATCATAAAAAAAGAAAAAGAACATATGCAACCATTATCTGTTAAATAACAGGACAAATAATTAAAAACTAAGTGCAATCTTATGTAAAAAATAGTGGTGTGTAACCTTATGAAGTCTTGTAATTAGTGGAATGTCACCGTATGTGGTTTTCAAAATGTTTTTTCACATCATACATGTAACAAAAATGAAAAGCAAATATGCAACCAGGTAACTATTATGTGTTAAATAATAAAAGGTGGCGCGATGCGCCATAAATTAGTGGAATGTAACCTTATGAGGTCTTAAAATTAGTAGTGTGTGACTTTATGAAGATTTCATTATGTATTTCAAATCATAAAAAAAGAAAAAGAAAATATGAAACCATTATCTGTTAAATAACAGGAGAAATAATTAAAAACAGTGGAATCATATGTAAAAATTAGTGGAGTGTTACCTTATGAAATCTGTTTAATTAGTAGAATGTAACCTTATGTGGTTCTCATAATGTATTTTCACAAAATACCAAAAAGGAAAAGCAAATATGCAACCATGCAACCACTATTTGTTAAATAATGCAACAGGAAGTGACGTGACACAACGTAAATTAGTGGTGTTTAACCTTATGAGGTCTTACAATTAGTAGTGCATAACTTTATGAGGTTATTATTACATATTTTTCGCATCATAAAAGATGAAAAAGAACATATGCAACCACTATCTGTTAAATAACAGGACAAATAATTAAAAACTTTGCGAAATCTTGTGTAAAAGTTAGTGGAGTGTAACCTTATGAAGCCTGTATAATTAGTGGAATGTAACCTTATGTGGGTTTCATAACGTATTTTCACATCATACAAAAAATTAGAAGCAAATATGCAACCATGTCACTATTATCTGTTAAATAATAAAACGCGACGCGACAAAGTGATTCCTAAATAGTCCCTGCTTCGACCCACTTCTTCGAAGCGGAGGTATAATAATACTTACTTTAATGGTATTCTCCATGAATAACGTACATTTATATCCTTGTTTTATAAGTTAATGTATCACTCCCAAATAAATACGACAGAACTTTTTGTATAAACACACTGCGTTTGTGTTTGAATATAGAAGCACCAGTTTCATTGGCTAATGAGTCACATAACTGTAACACAGCCAGCCTATAAAGTCTTAATTTGTGATCAGAATAAGATATTAGAATATGGATATCATAAATTTTTTAGTATGAATGTTGGATGTCTGTATTAATTAGCTAATCTCAAGTATTCATGATCAATGGGTTAAAAGTGTAAAAAATGGAGCGCTGTGGTCTAATGGTATACAGTTGGACCCATGATCGCGAAGTCATGGGTTCGATCCCCACCATTGCGTCATATGCGTTGTTTCTCTGAGCAAGACACTTAAACTGCGATTGCTTAGTACTGGTTCTACCCAGGAAGACAGTGATTCAAATAAGGTTCATAGAGCTTCCGTTAAATCCATGTAAAATAAATAAGTTTAAACTAAAAATGAATCATGAATATAATTTAGTACTATCTGGGAGTAAGATTTTTTAAATGTTTACTGCAAATAAGCACTTACAATATATTCAATTTTTTTAGACGGTCATGAACTAATTAAAAACAATTGTAGTGCTTATTTGCATATAGCATAGTCAGGGGTTTTATATTATAGTACATTATAGTATTAAAAACCGTTATAGTGTAGAATTTCTATGTATTAAAAAGAAAATATCCAACTATCACAAAAAAAATTGACCGTCATATATGGCCTAAAATGTGCTACAAATTACGTAAAACAATTTATTTTATGCTTAACAGTGAAATAGTGGGGGGATTTTATCAATCATTGTCAAAAACAATTATTTTTAATTTGTCTAGAAAATAACAGTTTAATATTTATCATTTGACTGTACCTAGTCTAACTAAGAAAACGAGCTATAGATTTTAAAACTCAGGTCAAGTATTTCAGAATTGTTGTCATTTAGTGAAAAATGTCAGATGGTCTTTATTTGCAAAACTACCAGTTGCTATAAAAGTTATATCATTGGACTGGAAATAACTTAACTAAAACAAGAGCTGTCGGAGAACAGCGCAGCTCGACTATTCGATTTTTCGGAGAATAATAAATTTATAGCTAGTATATACCATCAGAAAAGAAGGCTACAACAATGTGGGGTGGGATTGGGAGCACAACATAACTATGTGTAAGAACTGACCAAAACTACACAGAAATATGTAAAAAAAAATAAAAAATAATAATCTAGTTTTGAGTGGGGTGCGGGGTGGGGGTGGGAGAGAGGCGGGGGTGGATGGTGGTGGGAGTGGGGGTGGTGAGGGCAACATATATGTGTAAGAAGCTATGTAATAATTCACCAAAACAACACAAAAATATGAAGAAAAAAATAATTAAAAAATCGAGTTTGAGTGGGTATGGGGTAGAGGCGTGGGGTGGGGAGGGCAACATGTGTAAGAATTGACTAAAACAACAATGAAATATGTAAAAAAAAAAAATTATCAAGTGGGGCGGCGTGAGAGGCGGGGGGGGGGGGGGGGCAACATACAACATATATGTGTAAGAATTGACAAAAGCAACACAGAAATATGTAATAAGAAAAAAAACAGTTTCAAGTGGGTGTAGGGGGAGCGGGGGTAGAGGCGGGAGTGAGTGGGGCAGGGGGGAGGGTGCAACATATGTGTATGAATTGACTAAAACAACAAAGAAATATGTAAAAAATAATAATAATAATAATAATAATTCAATTTCAAACCGTGGTGATTACATAAGCTCTCTTATTCTTCGAATAGTCGAGCTAAAAATGAGTCGTAGATTCGCATTCGAGAAAATATATAGTTTTCTCACTTCTCGATGAAATAAAATCTATTTTGTTAGAGTATAGCACACATTGCATAACAATTTCTAAGTTAAATTACCTAGAGCACACATTGCATAACAATTTCTAAGTTAAAATTACCTGTCACGAATCAGAGTCAATTTCACATTAAATAAAATGTTAAAATTCATATTGATGTATACGCATTACGAAATACATCGATGTCACTGCAAATGTTTCATTCAAAAAAAAAAATTGTGCTAAAAAATTACGTGCTAAAAAATTAAAAGTTCTTCATGTTCTTTTCAGAATCAAAAAATGACTATGTCACATTGAAACACATTCCGAATGAAAATTATTGTAATGTCCGCGGAAAATATTGCGAGGTCCTACAGATATTGCGAAAAAATATGTGTATTTCCAAATTCGGAATTTTTTTCCGAACATTTCATGCGATTTTCGATATATTTCCACAGATATCTTCGAAATTCCGATTCTGACATCGGAAATTCTACAGACGGGTAATGGCCATAAACATAGGTTAATTGATTGATTATCCTAGTTTTCCACCATTACGTTTGATAACTAGCTAAACTAACCTATGCTTTCACTCGGTTTATCGAAACTAACCTACATTTTTGCTCGAAAACATAGTAATGGCCATAAACATAGGTAAATTGATCGCTTATCCTGTTTTTTTACCATTTAACTTAGATAACTGGATTTATCAAAACTAACGTATACTTTTGCTCAAAAACAGAATAACGACCACAAACATTGGTCGGGATGTTTTTGTATCTATAATTACCACATTCAAAAAGGGACAGAGGACAATTTTTGAAGTTTTTATTAAGAATTAATAACGCACCTCAGTTTAGTAATCCAGTATTATTTTGAGTTTAAACCTACTTGCATATATCTAAATTTAGGTAAAAACACTTGGGATTTGTACATTTTTTCTTTGTTATTTTACCATAGGTCTAAATATATTATTGGTTCAATATGATCAACATCTATTAAAATGCCGAAACAATTTGCTTTGAACTATTGAAATATTGATAATGATTTGCAAATATGCAAGTCAAGTTGAAAAACTAAAGGGATGCCGTAATTTAAACAAAATAAAGATTTATTTAACATTCAAACACTGTAACACAAAATGCAATCATGTGTGCCTAGCCTTTGAACTTGCCAAGATATTAACTGCTGGGGATTAACAAACAAGACATTTTATAATATAAATTGACAGGGTTATTTATTTTATCTATAAAATTGTAATTTGCATTGCAATATGGATATGATATTACAGATGTGTATCTCAACTTGATAACTACTGCTGTGCACAGAGTCGAAGCAAGATACAAGTTAAATGAATTGAATTGGGGTTTTAAGGCACACCAACATATGAAAAGGTTATATGGCGCCTAACAGGCATGAACATGCCAGGCTTATCTTCCATGTACATCGAGATAAAATACGGAAAATGGGCCTAGAACCTTCTCACCCTGAACTGCATAGTTGCTACAAATTCTATCGTAGAAACTCCATTTATGCTGGAGCCATGTTTATTGTTTTTCTGTCACTGCTCTTTTGATGCGAGTAAGATAGCATCTGAAACAATGCAGGGATCATGATGAAGACCTTTAATGAACATGAACAAAAAATGATAAAATGAACATGAATTTGGGGGGATACTACCCCTCTGCCTACCCCTCCAAAGGGATCTGCAGTGGCCCTCTTCTTTGCCCCATGACCAAACGGGGGCCCCCGGGAACCACACGGGGCCCACGTTAAATGAGCTAGTCAAAATAAATACCTGTATATATATATATATACATAACAAGATATCATCTATTGAACATATAATTAAAATCTATTAAATATACATAAATATAAAACAGATACTTCATAACAATTTTATGTATTTGCTTTTTATGGGGTTGGTTGAGATAAAATTAATGTTACATGTACATGATGTAATTCATAAATTATATGCAATAGAGAGGGGAGTGAGGACAGAGTATGTTCTGGCTCCCAAAGTGTCCATCCGGAAATTTTATAGTCATGAAATAGCAATTGACATAGAAAAGTAGCCTTTATTGTTTATTAAAGAGGGACAACTGCCAATCTTGAACATTTATTAGCATTAGCACCTTGTTTTTTTATGCAGTATCACATGCTTGCATATAATTAAAAAGACATACAGCAATTTTGAAATTTTTATCAAGCATTAAAATTTGCATCTTGCTTTATTAATCCAGTAATATTTTAACTTTACACCTGCTTGCATATAATTAAATGACATTTTCAACTTTCTCTTCTTATTCTACTATAGGTTTAAATATAATATTGGAATGCCGCTAGTTTTTAAAAATTCAAGACTGCCTGGTGTCCCTTTAAATACAATTTTGAGTTTTTCTTTTATATTTGTTTTCTGCAAGAGGTAATAAATAAATTAAAAACAGTGGAATCATATGTAAAAATTAAATAAATTATAAGTGCAATAACAAGCAGATCTAATGCTTTGAACGTTATTAGCCACAATTACAATCATTGGTAAATTATAAGTTGAGTTCCAGGTTACAAATTTTTTTCAAAGGGAAATAATTCAAACAGTATAATTCAGGGAGTTATGGTCCTTTATAAGATGTGTTTTTTTTGGATCATGCTGAAGATGTTTTTCATTGTTGTAGACCTTATACCTTGCAAAAAATTAACAGACATTCAGACAAACGAACAGACCGACAAACGGTAAATGTCACAACATAATACGTTCCTACGGGAGTATAGCAATTAGTTACATGCGAACTCGATTTGCTTCGAGCTTTTTAAATAAATATTAACATTGATATCCAATATGGAAGTTATGAAAAAATAATGACACTATAAGTTTTTAAAAAATCCAAGATTTTAAAAATATGTGTGGCAAGTAAAAACAAATTATATGAAAAAAGTTTATCAAAAATGGAAAATATTCAGTTGACCCTGAACCCCGAACATATGAACATTCTGATGCTACTGCAAATAAAAAGGATTTGAATGTGTCCTAAATATTACTAATGGTTACAAAAATCTCACTCAAATACTTCTTTGATGATAGTAAGCATGATAAATAGTTAACAAACACCCAAACAATTCAAATATCGGCAATATAACTATTGAAATTTTGCTTGTAGAGTTTGTAAAAATATGTTTCCTTAAGCAGGATTTTTTATAAACCAAGGCCCACAGAATTGCCTTTTAATGTTTTATGTTTGTTTTTATAAAAATAATTCAATTATATTTTTACTCTGCTAAAATATTTGTATGTAAATTAATTGAAAAATGTGTAGACTGTTGTTCTCAAATTATTTACCATCCCAGGAACATACTGATGGCATAACAGTTATCAAGTCATAACCTGAAACAGTATGAATTAATATAATTCAACTTCAAATACAATTACAATAAAGTCAATAGCTTCAAAAATGTCATTTGTTTGAACTTGAATTTGCAAAGAAAGACAAATACTATACATATGCAGAAAAGAAAAGAAAAGCTGTGTTGTTCTGCCCCTGCCCAAATTAATTTAGAAACATTATCTTCATATTAAACAAATAAGTAACTTAAACTATGACCAAAATCAGCAATTTGTTTTGTTCATACACAATATAAAACTAGAACCATTATTATTTGTTGTACTATAAGCCTGTGCTTGTATTGTCAATTAAATAGTATATATATGATGATGTTCCAGGTGTGCTACCTGGCAGTGATATTTCGATACTGTCCGAAAATGACTACACTACACTTTTAAGTCCGGTTGGCATTTAGATTTAGTGTTTCATCCACATGGTGAATTCCGCTTCTACCCGAGATATGCCTTGCTGAATCATAGCAACCTCTACTGCCAGCTGCAAATAAGAAGAAGAAATTAGAATCACATCTACTATAAGAATTGCTATAAAAAATGGTTAGGGGGCTTTTTACATTATGCTAGATTGGTTCATCCATGACATTTACACTATAATTATAGATTGGTTCATCCACGACAGTTACACTACTTAACAAGACTGGTTCTAACATGTCAGTGACTATTCTACTGGACTGTTTCATCCATTTCTTAACATTATTTTACTAGACTTACATGTCAGTGACTATTCTACTGGACTGGTTCATCCATGTCAGTGACTGTTCTACTAGACTGGTTTATACATGTCAGTGACTATTCTATTGGACTGGTTCATCCATGTCAGTAACATTATTCTACTAGACCGGTTTATACATGTCAGTAACTATTCTACTGGACTGGTTCATCCATGTCAGTGACTGTTCTACTAGACTGGTTTATACATGGCAGTGCTTATTCTACTGGACCGGTTCATACATGTCAGTGACTGTTCTACTAGACTGGTTTATACATGTCAGTAACTATTCTATTGGACCGGTTCATCCATGTCAGTAACATTATTCTACTAGACCGGTTAATACATGTCAGTGACTATTCTACTGGACTGGTTCATCCATGTCAGTGACTGTTCTACTAGACTGGTTCATCCATGTCAGTGACCGTTCTACTAGACTGGTTCTACTGGACAGTGACTATCTACTGGACTGGTTCGTCCATGTCAGTGACTGTTCTACTAGACTGGTTCATCCATGTCAGTGACTGTTCTACTAGACTGGTTTGTACATGTCAGTGACTATTCTACTGGACTGGTTCATCCATGTCAGTTAAATTATTCTGCTGGGCTGGTTCATCCATGTCAGTTAATTTATTCTACTGGACTGGTTCATCCATGTCAGTGACTGTTCTACTAGACTAGTTTATACATGTCAGTGATTATTTTACTGAACTGGTTCATCCATGTCAGTAACATTATTCTACTAGACTGTGGTTTATACATGTCAGTGACTATTCTACTGGACTGGTTCATCCATGTCAGTTAAATTATTCTGCTGGGCTGGTTCATCCATGTCAGTTAATTTATTCTACTGGACTACTAGACTGGTTTATAAATGTCAGTGACTATTTTATTATACTGGTTCATCAAACTATTTTACTAGAGTTGTTTATCATTGCCAAATACACCATTTCATTAGAATAGACCTTGATCAAAACACATAATCTATGGTGGTAGATTAAACCAAAATTAATCTAATAGAATACAGGCAGCAATGCATTTACACCACACAATTTTATCCCAACACTGGCAACCTATTTCTCAATAACCAGTGACTTAATACAAAAATGTTGCTTTTTAATCCTTTTTTTGTCCAATATCTTTATTATCCATTTAATGGTTGAGTTATGGCTCAGACACAAAACCGGGATGTATGTACATATATGTAAGTACAGATGGAATGGACAAGCCTAATGCTATATATGTATGTCATCTCCTCTAACTTGTTTAAATGGTGCATAAAAAGTACTTAGAAAGCAATAACTTGAAAACAATAGTTGGTTTAACACAACCTCATAACTTGCAAATTGTTTGCCTATAAATAAGGCTGGGTCATAAAATGACAACCATATCATATCACCTTCAGTAAAATTTAAAAAAAAAAAAGAAGAAGGCTGAGATTTTATACATATACTAACCTCAGGTTACAGCACTGAAAGTTGGTAAGACAGTCCTACCGGGCTTGGAATATTTTTTTCCACGAAGACCTTGAGAACATGAATCTGCAAATAGAAAAGATGGTTATTAAAAAATATATTTATATATATAAAAAAAGTTTTATTGGACTGGCTACTATCAGGTGCCTAGTCACGAGCGCAAACCGATACTTACCTCCTTATATACTGGACATGCCTGGGCTCCCCCGGGCAGCCCATATTGATGCAGGGCTTAGTGCGGATGTCCGATCGACATATTCACTCTGATAGTAAGACCCCGCCCTCAGACCGTGGCTTCCAAGTAACTGGATTACAGGAGCACGCCATCAACTCCCAGCCAAATATATATATTTATTTTGTTTACTTAAGAAATAATAAATAGGTACCTGTGTTTTATCGGTGAATAAAATACAGTTAAGAGTTTGGATGCGTAGTAATTAAATAACGAGTGCGTTAGCACGAGTGACTTAATTACTCGCATTCGAATGACTAACTGTATTTTATCTGTATTTTATTCACCGATAAAATACAGGTACGTATTTATTATTTCGATTCTAACACAACAATAACCCCATTGTTTACACTTTTATTGGGGTACTATAAATTATCTCGGAGGTCAAGGTAATCAGGCTGCTATGTTTACAGGCTGTTTCACTGGGCGCCCCCGTATGCACTCTTAGTCAAGTGACAAACAATTAAGTCATTACTTACGTCATATAGTTTGCGCTATATGACGTCAAACGTTCTCAGCTTGTTCAAGATGCTTAATAATGTTATATGTACTGATGCATATGATGGGTTTATATCGGGGGTGTGCACGGTTTGGGAGCATGGTAAGTATTTTGTAAAATTTCATTAAAATTACTGTTGAGTTTGTCTTCGTGACATATATTTAACAAGTGGCGTCATGTAACGTGGCGCTTCCAACGGATGAAATATACGCAGGGAATTAATGGAAGAGCTGTATTTTATCATAGAATAATATGCAGCTGTCTCTCTTCTTTGTGTATATGAAAGACTGCGGAGGTAGTGTTAGAATTAATATTAATATACAGTTTGCTATTCAATAAATAATTAAATAATGTTTAGACAGCAACATTTGTTTTCTCTCCAGGCAGACCAGAATTGTTACATGGCAAACTTTTAACCAAATGAAACAATTAAGAACATTTCTAAATATCAACGTTTCAATGCCTTCATTCATTGAAATTCATCTACTTGTGATGTTGCAAACTTCATCATGCTCATAATGCGCACTGTCATCAGATATGCAAAGATGTCGACAGCTCCAGACAAAAAAAAATAAGTATAACATTCTAATGGGCAATAACTCTAATTTGAATGAAGAGTTATGGTTCTTACATTTCCCACTCATTGCCCTCTATTATTGTGTGAAGTTTCATTCCAGTCCCATCAGTAGTTCCAAATTATGCTATGGGCAATAAAAGAGAGACAGAGGGACTGGTGAAAGGACTGGCGGACAAAGTGTTGAAAATATGATCCACCGAATTTTCTAGGGATTTTGAACATGATGTATGTGTGATCTGTAATCAAAATAGGTTTTGGTTTAAAATAATTTCTAGTTACATGAGTATCAACTTACATGTCATCTCAAAAATCCATATGTATACAACTGCCATTTCATTGAAGGCTGGACAAGATGCTGATGCCCAAGTCTGGGCACCGACACTGCAACACACCGTATAAACAAACTGTCCGCAGTGGTATACTGAAAATATCAGTTAAAAAGCAATAACTTCCAGCAAACTGATTTGTAATAGTTGTTTATAGTATTTTTCTAAAAACACACGTATACATTTCATGCATTTGGTTTGAAATTAAAACTCAACAGCATGTTATTTCTGAATGCAAACCTTCATGGGTTAATTTTATATCATTTGTTAAAACTCTATCATAAACAAGAGCACCGCTTTCGTTGTTGTAAACCTAAAACTTTGATAATTATTAGCCACAATCAATTGTAAAAGGCAAGGTTAAGTTTCGGGTTAAACTTTTTTCCAAAGGGGAATAATTCAAACACGAGGGCCAAGATGGCCATATATCGATCACCTGAGTACTCGCCCATTATCAAACCACCAAATCTCATGGTCATATACAATCTGTGCAAGATCGTTCAAGAAATGTGGCCTCTGTTGTGTTAAAAACATTGATATAAAGACACTGACACAGTTTGGTAAAGATCAAATGCAAAATGAAGGTGGTTGAGTGTAACCCCTGGGGCATGGCCAAATGTGACCCCAGGGCTATGTGTAATATATGAGAGCTGTGTGCCTTGTGGTTTCAGAGAAGATTTTTTAAGTTTTTTCCTATACCAGTCTATGTAAAATATGTGCCCCTAGGGCCACCATTTGAACAAACTTGGTGGAGGACCATAAGCTTATAGCAAATGCAAAATATTAAACCTCTGGCTCTTGCAGTTTAAGAGATTTTTTTAAGTTTTTCCCTATACAAGTCTATGTAAAACTTTGACCCCCAGGGCGGGCCAAATTTATGTGACCAAGGGTCACCATTTAAACAAACTTGGTAAAGGGCCATAATCTTATAGTAAATGCAAAATATTAAACTCTGGCTCTTGTAGTTTTAGAGAAGAAGAATTTTGATTTTTTTCCTATATAAGTCTATGTAAAACTGTGATCCCGGGGCTGGACCAAATTTGACACCAGTGTCACCATTTGAACAAACTTGGTAGAGGACCATTAGCTTATAGCAAATGCAAAATATTAAACACCTGGCTCAAGCAGTTTCAGAGAAGAAGATTTTTTAAGTTTTCCCTATACACATGTGACCCCTGGAGCGGGGCCAAATGTGACCCCAGGGTCATCATTTGAACAAATTTGGTAAAGGACCATAATCTTATAGTAATGCAAAATATTAAACCTCTGGCTCATTCAGTTTCAGAGAAGATTTACTTTTTTCTTATATAAGTTTATGTAAACCTGTGGCCCCGGAGTGGGGCCAAATTTGACCCCAGGGTCACCATTTGAACAAACTTAGTAGAGGACCATAAGCTGATGCTACATGTAATACATGAGAGCTCTGTGCCTTGTGGTTTTAGAGAAGAAGACTTTTTAAGGATGTTGCGATGACCTAATTTTAACAAATCTAATAAGCATTCATCCATGTGAAGTTTGGTCAAAATTGGCCCTCGCCTTGACCTCAGGTGATCTAAAAATCTACCACTCAGCTATTTCAACTGTTCTCTCATGTTAAATCGCTCAACGCCTATATATATACGGTACCACTGAATTATGTTGTGCGCTGCTTTTTTTTATTTTATAGAATTCCACATTATTTTTTTTTCATTCATTTTATTCTTTTCATTATTTATCAGTTTTTCATTCTTCATCTTTATTCAGATCTGTTTTCTTTATATCAACATAAATAACTGTTAACAATGGTTTATGCCAATTAATTAAATCATTATTTATGATACATCAATTGCTTCTATGTGTATCGATTTGGCTGATTTAATCATCGAGATGGCCGCAGCCCATCAAGGTGTTTAAATCAACCAATGAGATGAGACCATACTCTATTTGTTTTGTAGCATGTTCATTTCACCAGTCTGCCATACTCTAACTTCTGATAACTGGTAGTTAGAGTACACAAGTCATTCTGACGAGTTTTATTTTCAATTAAATGATTTACAACTGTGCACATACAAAAGAATATGTCAGCGACTCTGCTACAAGTCTATTTATTTTGTTAATTAACAAACTAGTAAGCAAAATCTACTCTCTAATCTACCTTTCGACATTTACAGATCAATATAAAAAAATTGTTTGTGACTTCCCATAAATTTACCGCGAAGATATTCGCTTGTTGCGGGCATATTCGACACTTACATTTGGTCAAATACGTCCGCGGACAAATTGGCATGTTGCGGACACCTCTGTTAGCTTTAAATATAGTATTTTTGTAATATAATCAACAATTAGAAGGCAAATACAATTTGATTTAAACATTTCAAATATTAATTAACAATGATTTGCAAAAATGAAAGTAATGTAGAAGAACTATTGGGATGCCTTTAGTCTTTAAAAAATCAAGATTACCTTGTGCCTCTTTAGCATATTCATAACTTTCACATGACATCATGAAAATAATTTGACCAATCAGCGATCAATAAAATAAAAGACCTCCACATTCTGGTAGGGGGTAAACTCGGTGTTTATCGTTGGTGCTCAACTGACTTTAGCTCTTTATAAAACTTGTTTGTAGTGATTATTGTATTAAAAGCTTTATTTTTTGTGTACATCTATGTATCTTCTTTTTGTGTTGCCCGATTTTAAAACACTAATATGGATACATTTAATTTAAATCATGGTCTAATGTTTTCATATTTCATATAGAGATTGAGGATAAAGTCCGAGTAAAACCCTTTATTTTCACCTACTGAATATCTCAACCTACCGGAAGTTGATCGGATGTGAAAGGTATGAATGAAGGGTCCTACTAAATACCACTAAGGACCACTAAGGGATCACTAAGGACCACTAAGGACCACTAAGGGACCACTAAGGACCACTAAGGGACCATTAAAGGACTACTGAGGACAATTAAGAGGCACTTAGGGAAAAACAAAAACAATAGATGATAGGTAAACTGTTTCAGATGAAAGAAAAGTGGTGTTTAGTTTTGTTTTTTTGATCATTTTTTTTTTATCTTTTATATATATATTCTTTTTTTTTTAACTTGTGATAAATGAGTATTTGTTTTCTGATTCTAAATCAATTTGTGTTTAAAGGGATGCACGGCAAATTAGAAGTAATTATCAAACATTAAAAGTACCTCGATTTATTAATCATTATGACTTGCATAAAAAGGTAATCCAATTTGGAGATTTCATTTTTTCTTAGTTATTCAGCACACACAGTATTGGTGCAACAATGGCGTGTGTCCCTTTAAACGTGTACACTTGTAAATGTAATAGGTGTGCATATTTGAGAATAAACAAATTGTTAACACAACACTTTCAAGAAGTTATTGAATTTTGTAATTAAGCTTTTCATGTACCGGAAATTCAGAATACAGTCCTGTACGGCCGGTCCTGTATGGGATATTTACTTTTTTGGAGTGTTCGTTCGTGTGGGTTTAACCCGTGTTCGTTGATTAGGTTTTCTGGCCACTGTTTGCGTTCTGCCGACCGAATATTTTTCATCTGTGGATGTTACTGCATCTGTTTTCTTTTCCTTTGACTGAAGGCACAAAAACCTTTGTAAATATCGTTTCTTGTCCTCTTCCGACTTGGCATGCCAGACCGCAGGTGCCAGCTTTTGTTTGGCAAACCGTGGAACTAAGCTGTAGTTTCCAGTTCCATACAGCGCACGGCGAACATCAATCATCCGACTGGTCAATACAGTGTTTGGATATCTTCGCCTCCACGTACTTCTCGTAATACTGGAGAAAGTCAGCATGATTCTCTCGCAGTGTCTCTTTTAGGCGCTCGTTCCTTTCGTCAAACGTTGCACTGTCGTTTGCTGTGCCCACACCGTTTTGTCCAAAAATCTGTTTAACAATATATACACGTTCCTTTGTGGTTTTCGGCACTTTGTTTGTCATTTGCCGAATGATGTTGTCTTTTATGTGCTTGGTACACAACATTCGTTTGGCTTCTGGAAATGTCATGTGCAAGGCATTGGACATCGCTTTCTCATCATCGGTTCCTAGTAGCATCGCAATCTTTCTCAATATTCCTAAGTTCCCCTTTAGGTGAGCGAAGAACCGATAGTACGTTCTAGTGTTTCCATCCCAGTGCAACATTAGCGGGCCTAACATAATTGGCGGTTCTCCGGTTTCCTTTCTTACAACTTTGTGGCTTTGTGGCTTTTGTATATCGTTTAAGTAAATCCCCAACGGTTAGGAACTTGTCATCTGGAAGAGGGTGCATATTTGGCGCCATTTTGTCAATGCTAGCACTCTCAGTGACAGGGTTTGAATGTATTGAAATATCACCGATCTCTACATGTGAGCTATATATGTGCGCTGAAACACTTGCTGATTCTGCACTCTCAGTGACAGGGTTTGAATGTATTGAAATATCACCGATCTCTACATGTGAGCTATATATGTGCTTTGAAAAGCTTGCTGAATCTAAACAAACACTAGTCATCGAATCAATGTCATTTTGAATGAAAGATTGTTCCATGGAGTCATTACTTTGTGCAGAAGAGTCAACCGCATAATTATTTTGTTGTACTGGTGCTTGACTATCGTTGGCGGAGGGACTATAAACCTTAGAACTACACACACACACTCTTTACAAGTAATTAAATAACAAGTCATTGTTGGTGATAATTTTTTCATTTTAAATTATTTACAAATGAAACAGCAAACAATATTTGGCATACGATACGTTCAGACACATTAACTATTTATGATTATTCAAAATCCTATCATTTTATCCAGCTCGCTTATTAATAAGATCCTCTAAATATAAAAACAGAAGTTATCAAAATATATGTATAGAACTGAGCATGCTACTAAGGGTATGACTAGATACGCAAAAGAACGTTTTTTTCGCGAAAAAAAACCCAGAAATATCCGAAAAGACAGTATCAAATCTTTATTATTGAGCTAAATTGTTGTTGTTTTAAGAATTCATTCTTAACATTTAAGCAAAAGAATAGCAATTAGTAAATAAACAATTAGTAAATAAAAAAGTCGAAATATTTGATTTAAATTATTTTCAATTTAAGTATAAATGTAACTTCGAGTTGTCCGAAAAGACATGAACAATGTCCGAAAAGACATATTATTAATGATTTTAATCAATTTATTCTTATTTCATTTGATATATTTAAACATCTTAATAATAATAATAATAAAAAAAAATGTAAGTGTATCCTAAAAAATAATAACTTCCCTCTTGCTCATAATTCCGATGAATGGAACGATATAGTTCATCTTTTTGTGAGGCTTATTATGCAATCTTTGGAAACAGTTATATCTGGAGACTGGACAAATACACAAATGGACGAATGCATTGGAGATATGAGTGAAAATTCTTTGGAGTATTCTGCATGTCGACGACATAAAATATTCAACCTATATTTGATAGACTACTTTCATCTTGTCCACGGTAAGTACTTATAAGAAACTCTAATTTTACCTTTAAGGTGGTTTGATTTGAGAACGTATTACATTACTCGCGTTTAGCACGTTGACATCACAGCACGTGTCATTATAATGCCGTATGTATTATTAGTTATTAGGATTCATGGGCTCATGTCTACGGCGCACTGATCAATGAAATCCTGAGAATTTTCTTTGCAGTATGACAATAAATCATGTCACTTATTGATTTTTTAAATGCAGATAGACTACGTGACTGTTAAATATATTGAGATAATATGTAATATTACCGCAATAAATACTTTTCTATACATATTTTAAAATAAACTCTTACTTAAAAATCTTAATTATGACATGAGAACCTGTGTATTACATCACTCACGTTTAGCACGCGCCACCCGTTGACATCACAGCACGTGCCATAATAATGTCGTATATTTATATATGCTTTGTAGTCATACCGTGCTACTAATGGCAACTAATGGATGATAGTAGCAGACAGTCTATGATTGATAAGCATATATTTGACAGATTGATTTTAATACACGTGTATGGGTAATTTCCCGAAATGTACTTTAGGTCATCGTCAGTAAGACCGTTACAAGACGCGTGTACCCATTTCTTACAAGCATTACACTGTAAAGAGCTTAACATACAATTCTCTGAACAAATCGAACACAGTTTACCCCAGGATTGGACCCGAGCTTTCTTACGGACACGGCCTGACATGTTTCTATGCTTACACAATTATATCACTGTACAGTAAATTAATTAAAAATAGTTATATCAGAAATTCACAATATCCACACGGGACACTAAAGCATTGACTACAATGCAATCACAAGAATATAACTCCAAAAAGTATACCAGAATATCAACACGCAACTATATTTACTGCTATAAGAAGCAATACTTAAAATATTTTAAATGGCCAGTTTATATACATCATAAATTAATTATGTTTGTTAACTCGCAAAAATTTATTAATGAAGTTTGGGAGTAATTTTCGACTGATCAACTCTTCGCCGACCAGATTGTCGGCATATAGTTCTTTAATGAGTTGAAATTAATAGTATTCATAGTATTAGGTGTGAATACTTCTATACAATATTTTAGGATTAATGATTCTATTAAATATTATTTTTTTTAAATTCTCCCCCATCATTTGCCTTATAATTAGGCCGTTAATAGATATTGGGCATTAAAAAATAATTATAATATACTCTAAAGTAATTTTGATTAATTAAAGGGGCCGAATTAAAGTAACTACTAAGGTAAATCAGCGGCATCACTAATAATCTAAATTATCAATTATATTAAATGATGGCCTGGATTTTCAAACTGATATAGTATATTTGAAGGTAGAACTGCGAAACAATGACTTTTTGAATTTTCGCGAATCCTTAGGAATGTGAAATAGCACTTTTTATAAAACCTTAGTATGTCTGTAAAAGGGCGCTGTAAATAATACACAACAACAATTTTAGTTTGTTTCATGTTTATTAACATTCAAATCCCCTTAAAAGTATGATACAGACATATATACATTTTACAATATTATTTTTAAGTCAACTATTGTTTTTAACTTTCTCTGTCTGTCGTTTGCCAGTCTGTGCGCGAGATTTTGTATGCGATTAATTATCCTGACATGCAATTTATCAACTAAATATCAATTAAATATATTTATTCATTCTTAGTGGTCCTTAGTGGTCCTAAGTGATCCCTTAGTGGTCCTTAGTGGTCCTTAATGATCCCTTAGTGGTCCTTAGCGGTATTTAGTAGGACCGTGAATGAACACTTAAATAAAATATATTACTGGAGCCTCAAATCAATACTATGAAAATTAAATTAAAATTCACCAAAACTAATAAACGTTTGAATGTGGTTTAAATGATACTTGACTGGCTTTTATCATGCCCAAATTTAAGTCTAACCAGATGTAATCAATTTATAAATTGCTGGCAGTCAAAACAGAGCAGGAGAAGTCATTAACTAAGTATTACATGACCCACTTTTTTAGAGAACCATAACATCTTTAATCCAATATATCCACAAAGGAAGTGGGACACTATATGGCTGTTTATTGGGGGTCATTAAATAATTAACACCCCAGCAATCACATAATTGACACCTTACATATATCAAACAGGATGTATCACAGTATAGGATCCTGTCTGATCAAACTGTGTAACAAACAAACAAACAGAGAGTATTTCTTATAGGTCTATTAATTACACTAAAACAAGTAAAATGCATAATTATTAACGTTATGTCTCTAATCCCATTTTCAATATTTTCAGGTATATGTATGAACTGAGTGAATAAAATAACTAATTTGCATTTGAAAATTTCAAGATAAAATTTATAATCATGAATTAAATTCAGAAATTTACTGTTTTTTGAACATATCAAAATTATGTAATCTTTAATACTGGTACTTTCCTCATACTTATATTAAACTTAATCAAGCATAACAATTAGCACATCCATTCATTTTATTATTCCAGTATTGTTCTGAAGTTAAAATCATCTTGTAATTAAATAAAATGTAATAAAATATAGTGTTTTCAAATTTTCTTTAGTTATAATTTTACTATTGCATGTGTTTAATATAATCAACAATTCTGTGAATTTATATTCCCCGTCAAAGTATGTTAAAGAGACATGGAAATCTTGAAGTATTTATCAATTATAATTAGCATCTCAATTTATTAATCAAGTATCGTTTTTAACTTTAAACCTGCTTCATATATAAATTAAATAAAAATATAAAAAAATTGGAGTTTGAAAATCTCACAGGTTTTAACATAATCAACATTTAGTAATTTTTATAAATTTGCAAACAGAATTTGTTTTCAATTGTTCAAATAATTATTTGAAATATGGATGTAGAAAAATTGAATTGAATTGAATTGGGATTTTATAGTCGCACCAACAGCTAAGGTCATATGTCGACTTTCCAGCTTCCATTGGTGGAGGAAGACCCCAGATGCCCCTCCAACCAGGCGGTTGGTTACCTGGGTAGAACCACCGACGTTCCGCAAGCCATGAGAGCTGGCAGGGCCGTCACTCTGTTTTGGGGGACTGCGACCCACACCCTTGGGTGGGGGAATTTTAGCGCGATTTTACAGGAAAGGTGGAATTATTTTGAGGCCATAATTTTGATTATAATCATTGTTTTAAATAGCCTACATGTTTTATTTATATTAAATACAAAAAAAAAAAAAAAAAAAAAAACTTCATCAATAGGTATAACACTGCTGTTAGATTTGGAAAAAAAATAAGGTACGACAATAAATTCGCCGTACATGGAAGAAACGGGACACAGCCTACAAATTTCATACTCAATATTTTACGTACCAGAAGTTTTGTTTTTATTTATTTTTTTCGAGTGGGAAGTTTTGTCAAAATTAGCCAAGCGGTTTCTGAGGAGAAGTTGTTTGAAGAAAAGTTAACAACGACGGACGAAGAGTGATCCCAATATAGCCTTCGGCTCAGGTGATCTAATAAAAAGGTCAATGATGCTTAAATGAAAGTTTGTAAACATTTTAGTAACTAACAAGAAATGTCACAGTAAGTGACAAATGCCCCCGAAGTGACCTGTAAGTGTGACCTTGACCTTGGAGCAATATGAAACCAACAGATATATTTAAAAATATTTAAAAAAAAAAAATCAAACAAACAATAAAAATCAAATAAAATAAAATTTAAAAAATATTTAAAAAATAAATAAAAATAAAAATAAATAGAAAAAAAAAAAATTAAAAAAATTAAATATTTTTGTCGCGACACGACTTCTTGTGGTGAGCAATTGTGCGAAGTTATTTGAAAATCCGTTGATTATTGTCCGAGTTATGAAGCGGAGACGATTGTATAGACGAACAGATTTTGAACTTTGATCTCTAAGTGTGACCTTCACCTTGGAGCCAAGGACCTGGATTTTGTGCGCGACACGTCGTCTTGTTGTGGTGAGCAATTGTGCGAAGTTATTTGAAAATCAATTCATTATTGTTAGAGTTATGAAGCGGACACGAGTGTACAGACGCGGATTTTGACCTTTGATCTCTAAGTGTGACCTTGACCTTTGAGCCACGGACCTGGATTTTGTTCTCGACACATCGTCTTGTTGTGGTGAGCAATTGTGCGAAGTTATTTGAAAATCCATCCATTATTGTCAGAGTTATGAAGCGGACACGAGTGTACAGACGAACGGACAGACAGTGCGATTACTATATATGCCACCCTTAAAAACATAAAAACAATCGAGTTTGCTGTTTGCTGAGATGACAAGTGCATAAAATTGTTTAAAATCTAGATTTTTTTAAAAACTCACGGTGTCCCCTTAGTTTTTCTCTTAACTTGCATTTGTTCAATCATTAATATTAATTGTTAGAATTATAAAGTTCAAAGCAAATTGATTTTACATTTTACTAACTCTTTATAATATTGCACCAATAATATATTTGAAAATTCAGTAAAATAGTGAAGAAAATTGAAATCACAGTTGTTTTTTTAATTATATGCAAGCAGTTTTAAAGTCAAAATGACGCAGGATAACTAAATCGAGGAGCACATTTTAATATTTGAATAAAACTCAAGATTGCCATGTGTCCCTTTAAATATCAGATAAAAAAACTCAGGAGTATCCATGAGAAATTTGAGTAAAATTGGCCAAGTAGTTTCTGAGAAAGAGCTGCTTAGGGACACCAATGCCCAAGCCGCTAGACGAAATTTGCCTATTAAGTTTCATGAGAGTGGGTGTTATTGTTTCGGAGTTATCGTCAAGAATGCATATTTCCATATAAGGTCATGGCGACCTGGACCTTTGACCCCCCAAAAAATTAGGGTTCCTCCTCTTACTAAGGGCAATGTACAGTTCATGATTGTGAGTGTTATAGTTTCAGAGTTACTGTCCGGAATGAGCAATTGTTTACGAACAGGCAGACATATAAAAAGTAGACAATAATCAAATCAGTAATATTTTAAGTTTTAGTAAGACAAAGGTTGGACCTAAACCCCATTATTTTTACAAGACTCTGTTAGTAAAATATCAGTAAAGACAAGATTGCTGGACAGACATAATGAGACATCATGCAATGCATAAGAACCAGCTAATGCATTATATACTTGCTCATTAGTCCATAATCTGAACCACACCGTAATTGAATGCTGTTTAACGGCTCATCAACACAGTATAGTTATTTAGAGCCGCCCCAGACAGAGGAATCCGGGAACCTGCCCTACTCTTATTATCGAACAGATTCCTATGGTTCTTTAACATGCTCGAAGGATAGATCGGTTTACGTCCCCATCCGACGGACGAGGCTAAGGGAAAGTGTCTTGCCCAAGAACACACCGACGGAACTCAGTGGCACCACGGAGTATGGTGAACCCAGGGCCTCCGGTTACCACACCGTAAGTAAAACAAGTTGAATTTGAGGTCAAAATGTTCTAGTTCTGAAACCAAATAGAAAGGAGTGCTAGTTATTTGTGAGCATCTACTTACCAGTACATGTCATCTTCAAAAATCCATATGTATATCATGGCCATTCATCACAGCCTGGAAAAGATGTTAATGCTCGAGTCTGGGCACCGACACTGTGACAATTTGTATTAGCAAACTGCGCGCATGGGTATACTGAAAACAGCATTAAAAACAATGCAATTTAAAGCCAAACTAATTTGTCATAGTCGTTAATAGTATTGTTGTAAAACACAAATATACTTTACGTTATTTCTTGATGCAAGCCATTGTGGGTTAAAATTCAATTATTAAATTGTTATTATTAAACAAGAGGTCAATGATTTTCAAGCTATACTGATAGGTTTTGATAGCTATATCAGCATTTCTGTAAAGTTTTATAAAAATCTGTCAAGTAGTTTCAAAGTAGTAACAAAGATGGCCACTAGCGGCCATGTTTAATGTCGGTCGAATCAAAATAATCTTCGACAAGGATCAACATCATGTCAAGCTGATCAGTTTAGAAAAAGTCCCATATCAATATCACTTATAGTTTTCAAGAAGTAGTCGCTAAAACCTTGTTTTTAAAAAAAAATATTTTTAGCCAAGGGGCCGTGTTGAATTTCCGGCCGACCTAAATTTTGCTGGGATCAATTAGACATCAAGAGCAACATTCCTGTGAAGTTTCGGAAAATCCGTCAGGTAGTTTCAGAGGAGTAGTCGCTACAAGTTTCTACTATATAACTCTTATGTAAACAAACAAAGATGGCCACTGGTGGCCATGTTTAATGTCAAATCCAAATAAATTTTGACAAGGATCAACATCATGTCATGCTGATCATTTTAGAAAAAGTCCCATATCAATATTATTTACAGTTTTCAAGAAGTAGTCACTATAAACTTGTTTTTAAAAATCTATTTTTAGACGTGGCGGCCCTCTTGAATTTCCGGCCAACCTGAAATTTTGGTAAGATCAACTAGACATCAAGAGCAACATTCCTGTGAATTTTCAGAGGAGTATTCGCTACAAATATTTGATATATAAACTCTATGCAGACATGTTTAATGTCGAATCAAAATAATTTTCGACTCGTTTTAAAAGCAGTTCCATATCAATATTATTTAAAGTTTTTAAGAAAAAGACGCTACAAAAAATTTTGACAGACGGACGACTCGGACGCCACACCATGGCATAAGCTCTGCTGATCTTTGATCAGTACAGCTATTAACATATAAAGATGCAGTTTTATTCAATATATTTATTATAGTCTGTCTATTTGTAGATCAGTTAAAAATTACTGGTTCTGCTTAGTTTTTAGTCTGTTTTGTACTGAAAATTACCTCTCACAATGGACCATGTCACACGATACATACAGCAATGAAAAGTGTTATTCTTTGAATGCTCGTCAGCCTGCAACCAAATTACTTTCTTGCAAAGTGTTTTACGGTTTTGCATTCTTATTTGAACCCTTAAGCATAGCTTTAAATCTTGTCCTTGCTGCTATAGTTTAATATGACCAAAAGTGCAAGTAACTGTCGGAAAAATGTGCTATCAATAATGTAAATATAGATCCCTAACGCTCATAAACATTGACTGCCCATGTATGTGTGATTTTAGGGTTCAGCTACTACTAGCCAACCTATACCTGGGTGTAATTTTTGGTTTTCAGACACTTCCCGCGATTGGAAATAATGTCCATTAAAATGGTACGAACAATTAGCGGGTCTCTCTTTTTTTAATTGTTCTCATCGCTTGCAGTCCACGCCAAAAAACATCGGCAAATTTACTATTGTTTTGCATAACAAATTGGCGGTAAATGCTCAGTGAACCCGTACCAATATTACAGGGAAAAAATGAGAAACAGAACCAGATAGAAACTGTAAATAACTGGTGACGCGGTTTCATACAATCAGTAAAGCTGTCTCCTGAAAAGTATGCTGTGCACCACAAAAACTCTGATTGGCAAAAATAAGCTACAAAGATACGCATCGTTTCAAAAGAAATAGCGTACCTGGAAAATTACGTCCGTATATGGTATGGAGTGAATTAAAATAAAATGAAGACTCTGAAATATCACGTAATTTACATGGATGCGCAGTCTATCTGGAGCACTGCAGAGCTAGAATCCCCTTTATAAAGTAGGTAGAGTATGTGGCACAACTCCATATGCAGGTTTCTGAAGACATCACGCAATGCCTGAATAAACAACTAATTTAAGCCTTATATACCACACATGCATACATAAAACTCACCAAAGAAAAGAATATCATGCCGATCTAGTCATGTTCCCTCTGACATGTTTAATGTTTTTCTCTCGAAATAGCTTGCCATCATCTGTAATCTGGTTCCATATTTCCAAGTTTATCAATTTTCTTTGGGGAGTTTATGGTATGGTATAATTCAGGGTTCAGTCAATTAAAATCCAGTTATTGTTATTTAAGCAGGTATTGGGTGATGTCTTCAGAGTTTATATGCAGTGCTCCAGATAAGCTTTCAGCACAATGTATGAATGTTTTTGTTTTTTTTACGTATTTACATTTACAAATTACAAACTTATGCGTATTTTTGTAAACAAGTTTTATAAACAAGTTTTGTAAAAGGTATACTCTGTAAAAAAAGTTTTCGACCATGGCAGTGTTCGAACCCTTACAATGATCTCTGAACCTTGACATTTGACCATAACCCTTATTATCTCAGTTGATAATTCACAATAGACCAACAATCAACAATAATTATCGTTTACAATGGAAGTTTGCGAAAAAATAATAATCTTTTTATTGGTTACTCGAATGTGTGTTCGCGATATTTTTTTAAAATCAAATCTTGTTTGGAATTTAATGTTTCTGGTACCAAATTAACCGGGTAGGGTAGACCTTGGTTACTAAAAAAAGATACTTAAATTCTGTCCACTAGTTTTATTTTTATATGACTCTATATACCCTGGTCCAAAACCTTTTTCACCGAGTATATATTCATTAGTCATTACCATAAAAAACATTGCATATTTCATCTCCCCCTTTAAAAAAAAAAAAAAAGAAGCAATGTTGAATGAATATATATTTAAGGGCATTATTGATTAATTTGTGTCAAATAGCTGACAAAAAAAGGCAATTTCTATTTTCTTGCAAGCATCTAACGAAACGTAAGTAAAATTCTGCACTTGACTGTCATTCAGTACCTCAAACTTCAATAAGCATCCACTGAGTATGGTTGGGCGCACTCTACTTTTCTAAGCTATTAAGTTGTGTGTACGTGGGTATTCGGTTCTCCATATTTATCGGCGATTATATCATAGGTTATTAGATTTGTATGGCTAAATATTACTTGGAACGAGTTGTTTTGGCAAAGGACGACGAGTCCTGCGCCAAAACAACGAGTTCCAAGTAATATTTAGCCATACAAATTCAATAACCTTTTTATTGCATACTTTCATATTGTTTTCGATCAATGTTAATTGTATGACCATTACTTTTCGTTGTATTTGTGTTATTTTTATAGCTTTTGATGGAATTCCCATCTTGTCATTCAGTTTCATTTTGTGTGGATGATTCGTTTGCGCGAAAACGACGTCGGATGACGTCATTAAAAACATCAAGCGATTTTCTAAAGTTTGTTTACCATTTGATAACGTTAAAAACAGTGGGTGAGTGACCATTTCAATTATTTTATCAATTTCTGCCATAAAAGGTTGAAAAGAAAACACGTATTTATTTGTTGACACTATACCAAGGATTCCGTTATTTTTATTTGAAAGTAGTTCCTTATTTCTATTTCGCGGCTCTTAGCAAGCACGAGCAAAAGTTCCGGTGCAATATCAATGTGTGCAATATCGTAGAATATTGCACACTTAGCTCAATGCAAACTAAACGGGACAATATGAAACTAAGTATACAATAAATATATATATGCGTCTTATCTGGAGCACTGTATGAGCAACCACTCTTCCGGGGAATGTTTACGGACGTGAATCAAGCTGACACAGAAGCAACGAGTATTGGCTGCACATTGTTCTGCTTGCACACAGGACCGACACATCCCCTCCGAAGGCTGGCATACTTTCACACCGAAGGCTGGCATACTTTCAGAGTACCTTGCTCAAGTAAGATACTACCACACACACTGACATGATACAAAGACCCTGTTAGAGATTGCTTATCTGGAAGGAAAGCATCAAAGGTTTCGGGGGCATATAGTAATCGTACCGTCCGTCCGTCATTCCGCAGTTTGTGTCCGGACTGTAACTTCAGAACCCCCTGCATGGATTTTTAATTAACTTGGCAAAAGTGATCACCATAACAAGACGATGTGTCGCGCGCAAAACCCAGATCCGTACATTAAAGGTCAAGGTCACACTTTAAGTTCATAGGTCAAAAACAGGTACGCAATTTCGTGTCCGGACCGTAACGTCACAACCCCTGCAGGAATTTTTAATTAACTTGGCACAAGTGATCACCATAACAAGACGATCTGTCGTGCGCAAAACCCAGGTCCGTACCTCAAGGTCAAGGTCACACTTGAACTTCATAGGTCAAAAACAGGTACGCAATTTCGTGTCCGGACCGTAACGTCACAACCCCTGCAGGGATTTTTAAATAACATGGTACAAGTGATCACCATTATAACAAGACAATGTGTCGCGCGCAAAACCCAGGTCGGTACCTCAAAGGTCAAGGTCACACTTGAAGTTATTAGGTCAAAAACAGGTACGCAATTTCGTATCCGGACCGTTATGTCACAACCCCTGCAGGGATTTTTAAATAACTTGGCACAAGTGATCACTTGGAGGTCAAAAGTCAAACTGTGTCCGGTCATTCATGGACGGATTTTCAAATAACTTGGCACAAATGCTCACCACAACCAAACAATGTGTCGCGCACAAAATCCAGGTCCGTGGCTCCAAGGTCAAGGTCATACTTAGAGGTCAAATGTGACTTTGGGGGTATTTCTCACTAACAGTGCTATTTCTTGTTTACTAATATTTCTGCACCGATATCCACAGACATATTAATACATTTGTTATTAGGTCTGTGCAATATCAGACTAATATCGCCATGTTTTGTTGTTGCATAGACTGCTTAACTGCACATATTTTGTGTTGACGCCACATTTGTGTAATGTAGCCTCATTTGTATACCTTTACCCACTAGAATATGCAGGGTTCAAATTTAAAACTTATTTACTTGCTAAATTTGCAGATTGCAAGTAGGAAACATTAGTACTTGATAAATTGTTCAAGTAATAAAAGAAAACTACCTTACTAGGTCTCAGTCTACATGTATTCACTGAACATATTTATCTAACATGGTTAAATAGGTGGATATAAGTAAGTATAATTATACATTATTACATTCCTGCATCTAGCTGAATGTGAAATTGTCATTATTTACAGGTATAGCAATCCTTTTAAAATGAAACAAGGTTTCAAATTATATTAATGCAAGTACCTTAATTAAAATAGCAAGTAGAAAACCTTTGCACCTGCTTTTTTATAGCAAGTGGCTAAAAATGTAAGTCAGAATATGCCAGGCGTGCAGCGTGCAATACTCATTTACTCACGTGAGTAAGCTTTTCAAACGAAGGCTCAAAAAATAAAAAATCGAAATACACAATAAAAAGATGAGCCTAAAATGCACCAGAAGTCATGTACAGCGTAATGAGTACACAAATATTTATTTGACATAGTGTTTGCAGTTTAATTCTATTCAGTTATTTTGTTAGAGTAATTCTCTTAGTTGAAACGCTTCCGAGTGCTTCGTCAACTGTATCAGTTTATGTGTTAATGAGCAAATTCTGCCTTTAAATTTGATCACTGATATGTGTTTTATCATTTCTGAGAATTTAATTTATCATGTTTCTAGTCATTGAATTACCAATGTTTTTTCTTTGTATGGTGTTTTACGTCCTTTTCAACGAATTAACAATGAACTTGGACTGTAATAAAGTCCTGAATAAACGTAAAGATTGTGCACATTATCGAGAATACTACTATAAAACATGTTTAAAATTTTGACTTGTAAGTGGAAATCCAAGCATCACAACATTTGATTTTGAAATGCCCACTTCACTTTGTTGCGGGACATTAAAAGGTTGCACATTTCAAATTAAATCAATTTTGTGCATAGGTGCATGTACAGCAGTAATTGAGTTTAGGGTTATATTACTACAGGCACACATTTTATACCCGTTCCAGTTCTTAGAAAAGGGTTTAAAAAATCACGGAGCCAGTGTGCTTGCCAACTAATTTTTGTGTCCTCGATAGATCAGATTTTCTTGCATACCGGACAAGGATATCCGTCATTTTACAGAGGCTAGATATTTCCATCTCACCCTAGGGTCGAGATAAAATTCATGCGTGCCAACATCTGGTATACCGAAAAACATGCAAAACGATAGTAGCTGGCGGCTTCAATGCACAACATGTCTCTGATTTGCAAGAAAAAGAATCTATCATGTGTATTCAGTTCAAATAGGGAATTCCAACCCTCGGTATAAGTGTTTTAAGCCTCGGTTCCGATAAAAATACGTATACCGAGGGTTGGAATTCCCTATCTTCATCGGATACCCATGAAAGATTCTTATAATAAAGCACTACTAGCAGGGTTGTCTCTAATAGCCCGTAACCGGCTATATTCGCCGTCTGTTTTGAATGTGGAGCTGGCGGTAAACAATTTTTATTTATATTTTTTTTAATCAGTATAAAATATTTTGAAATTATTTCATCATCTGAAAGAATCATGAAATAACTAAAAATCCTGACCTTAATTAGCACCAAAAACATGAGATTGCATGAGACCTTCGCGGGGAAGAATGCACGTCTATAAACGTCTAGACACTTTTTTATATACGCGGTCTAGGTTGCATCTATAAAAGTCTGTATGTAAAAAAAGCACACAAAGATGTCAACCGTTTCACAACACAGTTAATTTTACATAGCTCTGCATGTGTAGCAGGACCCCTCTGGACCTGACTGTAGAACTTGATGAATTTTCTTAAACATGTTAAAAAAAATTCTTTGTGAAACTTGATGTCTGTTGCACGAAAAATAATGAACGAGACAGATTTGTTCACCACAAGTTATATTTGGGGGATTATACGCCACGGGATATCTTTTAGAAAGTTTCACACACTGGCAGTGATTCCAATGAATAAATAAAAATTCAGAGACAAATTTCAATCGGATGCCATGATCAGGTTATTATGTCAGAACAGACTTCAGTACAGTACATGTACTGGTACAATACAGTACATGTACTGGTATGGTAAATGGCAAGATCGATGAATAACAAATCCTTTACCAAACGTTCCGAACGATAGCATGATACAAATATAGTGACAGTGTGATAAACGACAATATTATGTTATTTTTCCTTTTTGGCGAGCATCATATGCAGCAATATTGAACATCAGATAATAAAAAAGCAAATTTACAAGATATTTACTACAGGTGCCCCACCCACCAACTCGGCAAAGCCAACTGCCTCGCATTTAATTTCATCACACCTTCATAACCTGGAAGTATTCTAAACATATAAATCAACATAAAACAAGTCGCTGTACCACACATATTCAATGGACAGTTACCATCTTCCTACCATTGGTCGTCTTATGATGATTTGCTACACCCATCCGAGTCTGCTACTCAAAACGCCATTTTGTGAAGGCTGCTTCACTGCGCATGTCCCTTCTCTTTGTAGCGTTGACGATTCTTTTCACCAAGTACCCTAACCTAAGGCTATTTACAGTTTCTGGTAATACCATTCTATAAATCTTATTATTGAATTAATAATAAAGGAAAGATTGCAACGGCCTCAGTACTATTAAACAGGGTTAAAAAGATCGTTCTACATGGACTTTTCAGATCCTACAGTATTCTGAAATCCGAACATCACGATTTGTGATTTTTAACATACTCTGTTTATTCCAGAAGCTTTTTATTTATAAAACCAAACATGTTTGAACTAAAATTACGAAAACAAGCATTTGTATGGGTTTTTATTTGATAAAATACAATAAATAAGAATATTCGTAAATGGCCCCTCCGTTTCGGAATTCGTAATTGGTTGGTTCTTCGCAAACGGCGTATAACATTGACACATAATGGGACGTTATTTCGTCCGGTAAGGTATTAGTTTTTACATAATCTACGGTATGAAACACTGTACGCGTGTTGTTAGACTCCATAGGTACCCGTAGTGCTCGCCGAGGTAGCGCGCCCAATTTCGGGTGTAAAAAAATGGCGTCTGTTTTAATTGAAAATCGTAAAATAGTCCGTAAAATACAAAGAAATAGTCCATGTTCGCGGAGTTAAAATGCGAACAGAACTGATATGTTATAGGTCCGTGGCGTTTCTACTGGAAGTAAATGTATGAAAACAAAACTATCAATTTAATACATTTATACTGTATATTGTACAACGTTTTGCACATATTATGTTTAATAAATCTGTTTTTGAGTGATTATAGTTCATAATTTTAACAGAACATATAAATTACGATAGATATTACGCCTCAAAATGAAAACCTATCGATAATCCTGGATTTTTTCTATACGCTTGAGAGAGAGAGAGAGAGGGAGAGAGAGAGGGGGAGAGGGAGAGGGAGGGGGAGGGGGAAGGGAGGGAAAGGGGAAGGGAGTGAGGGAGGGAGAGAGGATGCAGGACGACACAACCGTTCATTATAGGCCAAATAACAAGAGAAATGGAGAAAGAGAGAAACAAGATACAAAAGAGTTTTACGTGAGGACAAATAGTGAGGGCAACTAGGTCATTACACATACTAATATATGAAGACATGTGTCTCGCACATTTATCTCTATTCGCGTCCTCATAACACCTCAACCCAAAAAATGTCATAGTCTTCAAATTAGCTATAATTTAAACAATACATATGACGACAGAACGCTTGTCCTAACATGGTTATGTGTTGCACCCACATGACAAGAATTTGGGGCTTAGTAAAATCGCCGGACTCTTGGAAATTATTTCCCAGTGAAAGAGAAAAACGTGTGAAGTTCGTGTATTTAAGCAATAACGTAGACTGTAAATTAAATATATGTGTCATTAACATCATTACATAGTACACGTTTAATATGGCCTTTATAAGTAGGGTACACATGAGAATTCACTCAACATTATACCACAAAATGTAGTTAATTCTATTTATTCAGACTATTTAGTAGGCTAATTTATGAATGTGTCTGAATTACAGGTTGCCATGGATCACAGACTTATATTTAGGTAGTTGTATTTGTTCAACCAATTACACACTTCAAAGGCACTAACGGATGTCGGGAGGTGTACAGTAATGGTTATACACAGGAAAAATGGTGGTCTGCCTCCACCACAAAAAAAATCGACCGTCTTGTAAAACCTTACATGTGTTGCAAATGACGTAAAACACCATACAAACAAACAAACCAAACAAACCAAACAAACCAAACAAACAAACCAAACAAACCAAACAAACAAATAAATAAACAAACAAACTCAATGTCATTTTTATTGCTGGAGTTGACATGTGTTCACTTATAACTTCAAAGTGTATTGAGTTATGCAGTTGAAATTTCATATGCGTTTGGAGATCGCTATACATATGCACAAAACCAGATAGTGCGTAGCGTCTTACCACCGGAAGTTCATCTATACCGGAAGATCGCGTCGCCTGTTAGATTTGAAACTGGCTGGGATTGAAACAGCTGGAATTATGAGTCCACCCAGCGAGTTTGAAATCTGAGAGCTGAGTTTTTCCATTTTTCGTGTTAAAACTCAATCTTTGATCGCTTGTATTCACACACGGTACAGAAGACCTACCAAAGGTAGTTATAACTAAAACCACAATAACATCTATGCATAATCACATACTTTCTGGAAATCAGCACATTCTCAAGGTTCTTAAATAGTCCTATATTTTCTACCTTCGTGAAGTCGTCCAGCCGAATTTGTAACTTGCTCAATGTAATTATTATTGCTGGAATTGAATTCACTGATAACTTCAAATTTCACTGAGTGAGGCAGTTGAAACCTTATATGTGTCTGTAATATGGAGATCGCTATACATATGCACAAAATCAGGTGGCGCGTAGCGTCATACGGTTAATATCTACCGGAAGTTCACGTCATTTGGCAGACTTGAAACTGGTCTGGATTGTAACAGCAGGAATCTTGAGCCTTCCCAGCGAGTTTGAAATCGTTATGTCCTCTGAGAGCTGAGTTGTTACATTTTTCGTGTTAAAACTCAGTGTTTGATAGTGTGTGTCCAACCAGGGTACAGAGGATCTACCAAGGGTAGTTATTATTAATAAACAAAACCACAATAAAATCTAAACATACTTCCGGAAAATCATTATATTCTCAAGGTTCTCAAATAGTCAAATATTCGCTTCCTTCGTGAAGTAATCAAGCTTAATTTGTAACTTGCTCAATTTAATTGGCATTGCTAGATCGTGCCACAGTTGACATGTGTTCACTTATAACTTCAAAGTTAATTGAGTTAGACTGTTGAAACTTCATATACATCCGTTATTTGGAGACAGCTATACATTTTCCACACCTGGCAGACTTAAATTAATTGAATTGAATGTTTTTTAACGGCTCTATACTCACAGTATAGGTTATTTAGAGCCGACTCAGAGAGAGAGGTAGGATATATAGGGAACTGCCCTACTCTTATTATCGAATAGATTCCTATGGTTCTTTAACGTGCTCGGAGGATAGACCGATACACGGGACCGCCCGGTTTACGTCCCCATCCGACGGACGAGGCTAAGGGAAAGTGTCTTGCCCAAGAACACACCGACGGAGGTCAATGGCACCACGGAGGATTGAACCCGGGGCCTCCGGTTACAAATCCGCCGCGCTACCGACTGCGCCACGCCAGCCCTCCTGTCTGGAAGTGAAACAGCAGGAATCCTGAGTCTACCCGAGAAGTTTGAAATTGATATGTCCTCTGAGAGCTGAGTTGTTACATTGTTTGTGTTAAAACTCAGTGTTTGATCGCGTGTGCCCACACACCGTACAGAAAAGACACACCAAAGGTAGTTATAATTAAAACCACAATAACATCTATACATAAAAACAGAATAAGCTCTTAGAAGACAAGCAAGTTGCAAATCAGGCTGGACGACTTCATGAAAGAAGCGAATATTGGAGTATTTAATTCAACTGCCTCACCCAATGAACTTTGAAGTTATAAGTGAATACATATGCACAAACTCAGATGGCGCGTAGCGTCATACCGGAAGTTCATCTATACCGGAAGTTCGCATCGCCTGGCAGACTTGAAACTGTCTGGAATTGAAACAGCAGGAATCATGAGTGTGCTCAGCGAGTTTGAAATCGGTATGTTCTCTGAGTGCTGAATTGTTCCATTTTTGAGTAAAAACTCATTGCTTGATAGTGTGTCCACACGCGGTGCAGAAGGCCTACCAATGGTAGTTATAATTAAAACCACAATACCATCTATACATATATACATACTCCCTTAATATTATCTTATTCGCTTCCGTCATGAAGCCTAATTTGTAACCTAATGCAATTGTCATTGCTGGAGTTGACATGTGTTCACTTATAACTTCAAAGTTCATTGGGTGGGGCAGTTGAATTAAATACTCCAATATTCGCTTCTTTCATGAAGTCGTCATTTGCAACTTGCTTGTCTTCTAAGAGCTGAGTTATTCTATTTTTCATGTTAACGATGTACACGATACTCAACTTAAGACATACGATGGTTAATCCAAACTAAAACCACAGGGTCATCTATACATATATACTCCCTGGAAATCAGAATATATACTCAAAGTTATTAATAGCGCAACATGACGTCTTCCGTTCTAAATCTGTAACGTGCTTAATGTGGGAGAGGGATCACTCTTTCCCCATCTGTCTTTATTTAAATGGACTAACAGGGCACGTGCTTTTATGCAGCTACGCCCATGCATTTGACATTTGGAAATAAATAAATGTACATAGATTACTAAACAACGTTAAATAGGGTTTTATCCGAAAGCCGGGTAGCGAGACTTTAAAGTTCGACGTTGGCACGCGACAAAGTGATATCAGTACGTCTGTCTGTGTCAGATATGTTATTTATTGAACCAGTCTGTTAAATTTCTGGTGAATGCACCGCTTCTCTCTTCACTGGCCCCATGTGGTTCCCGCCACTGATTAGGTTATAATAGCGTAATTAAGTCCACATGCCCCTTCCATAGTAAAGTTAGATTGTTGAAAACCTGTTAAAAACTCAAACTTAGTTAGAATTCTAGGAAACTTACTTTATCATGCAAATAAACATGTCTGCTATTAAACATCGACAAGGAAATAGGGGGTTGACTATTTTCTAAGAAACATTCCTTCAGCTGTATACTAACACCGGGGCAAAGGTCAACGTTAGTTTGACCCCTTGCAATTTCATACCCTGTCTACTTTCATTTCTCAAATTTATATCAAAATCTGTCAAAAACATGATGAGCTGCATTTTTAAATATCAACAACATGTCCAGAATTAAGTTACAGCCAAAAAATAACAGGAAATGGCACTAAAAAAGGTTTTAAAGTAAAAAAGATTAGCACTCTTTAATACAGAACTACTTTCGACTACTCCAGGCAAGCACATCCGACTGATTTAGTGTAATAAAACCTTCAGGCAAAGGCGTAAAATCTCCCCGAATTCGTGTTCTTTGTGTCATGCTTGCCATTTTCATTAAAAGTCTTTAGCATCATCCATGTAATGTTTCGGGTGTTACTTGAGAAGTGGCAGAAAACAATGATCGTAGCTCCAGCGAACAATAGATTATTTGCAACAGAATTTGATTCAACTCCGCAGTTCTGTAGGTGAAAATATTCTAGGCCGATTCTGCATATATTTTTATCTAGAAGTAAATGGAATGTGGGCCTGGAATGTTCATTCCTGTTGGCGCCATTTAACCGTTGTGTGTTGGTTGCCGTAAAACCCCATGTCTCTCTTCACTGATATTACGCCAACAAATTGTATATGGGTCAACGACAGAACTGGCATGCATTTAAAGGTGTAAAAGTAACAACGTGCAAGAATTTAATCAGTGCATAAAAATGCGGTCTGCACTTGCTTTAAATCAGGTTTGAGTCGAAAGAATTCACTCACTTATGAAAAAAGCATGAGTGTATCCATGAGGTGTATAGTCCCGTCGCTATTTAAAGGCACACAGTCCGTAAGTAAAGCTTATGTTAACATAGTTTAATAATTGTCCGATGTGTATTCAGTGAAATGTTTACATCAAACCGTAAGCATAGACCCCATAACAGACTTAACATTTATACGTGCATGCGTTCGTGCGTTGTGTGTGTATTCTATAAGCTAATAGTTACGGCTAATGTACCTTTAAATAGGATACACCAGACTTTGGGGATACATTTGATTTTAAAACACAAACTGTTATGAAATGACCGAGTTTAAACGTGAAATGGCTAAAAGATATAAATGGAAAAATTAACAGTTTCGTCAAATACAGCGCAATAATTAATAATTATTATATAAATAACAAGTCTTATCACGCCACAGAGGAATCCCAACGTTATAAATAGCTGTCACTCGCAGCTCCTCGTCGATATCTACAAATGACATTGGAGTTGCAATATACTGCGACTTTTTAATCAACATGTTTAAAATAGCTAACCTGGCGCGTAACCCTAGTTAGGAAATACCTTTTTCGGGTGTTTTGTTTTATGTGTTCAGTGTAATGTCTTTTGGTGGTTAAAACAATTCTTGCGGATAGCGGGAGGTATACAATATTGGTTCTACACAAAAAGGTGGGGATGGTTTGCCTCTACCACAAAAAAAAAATCGACAATAATATATTGCCTAACATGTGGTAAAAATGAGGTAAAACATCATTCAAACAAACATCTTCTCAGAAATAATAATGCCTAGATATTTCATATATTATATTCATTAAATCTCATGATACCAATGATGTTGACCCCTGTGGAGTCAAAGTTTCAAAAAAAACTTCTCCTATGCTACAAGATATACATTTATATGTCTAATATTATGCATGTACCATAAGCTTATTGTCCTGCATCAAGTTTATTTAAATGTTGAGCTTTGGGTCGAAGTTGGCCCCATCCGAGGGGTCTAATTTTTACAAATACTTATATTGTGCACGTTCTTTATATATTGTGAAACAAATTAAAAACCTCCTCTTCTCAACCACGAGGCATGGAGTTCTCATATATTGCATGTAACATAACAGTATGGTCTTCTACCAAGTTTGTTCAAATAACGACCTTAGGGCCAAATCTTGCCCCCTCACAGAAGTCACATTTTACATAGCTACGAAAATATTAATGTCTGCAACTACACAATCTTAAGGTATTTGAACAATGAAAAAGAAGGACCAACAATAACATTGTCTGGATTTGTTTGAATGGTGTTTTGCGTCATTTTTAGTACATGTTAGGCCATATATGACGGTCGATATTTTGCGGGGTAGAGGCAGACCCCCCATTTTCCCTGGGTAGAATCAGTACTGTATACCTCCCACTATCCGTAAGAATCAACATTTTCTCACTTAACAAGTCGAGCTCCCAGTGGGATACGAATCCGCAACGGTGAAAGGCGAGAAAGTGTGGCGTCTTTAATATCCCGGCGACGGAGGCTATTTGTCTGGAACTGATACAGCACTACATGTGGTCGCGCGCGTGCGTGCGTGTGTAATTCTAAGGTTTATATTCCCTCTGCTATTATCAAAAAATAATCCATATGGGCACATTTGATTGCTTCGTCGGATACCCACGTTAATGGAGCGCTGTGGTCTACTGATAGAGCGTTGGACCCATGATCCAAAAGTCATGGGTTGTGTTGTGTCCTTGAGCAAGACACTTTATCTGCATTGCTTAGTACTGGTTCTACCCAGGAAGACAATCAAGAAGTACCTTAGAAGCAAATCGCTTACAACAGGTATAGAATTAGATAATTTAAAAAATATATATATATATAAAAATAAAAAAAAAATAAAAAAAAAGTAACGTTATCCCCATTCTGAGGTGGGTATCCGACGATGATTGGATTGTTGAATATGAACATTTTAGTTTTGATTTCCTACGTCTCAACCTGAGAAATGTATCTTTATCTTAATATGTAAAGTCTGTGGGTACATATGATGAGGAATACTTCACTTAGTACCGTATGTTAAATATCCGAATTCACCAACGGCGGGTGAACATGAAATGATTCAAGTAGCTTTAAGGGCCTTTTTTAAGCCAGGGAGCATATCATACCAGGCGAATATATTTTATGTCCTCGGCAAAGTAATTATTGGACTAATTTGTGTTATGTTCTGTAATAATTTGAGCCAAAGGCCTATGATAATCAAATATGGAATGGATTCCAAATTTTTACTGTACGTCTATTGTTTTAAATTATGAATTACTTATAATGCACAAATAAAAGTAACACGAAAATAATAAGAAAGTAACACATACGAGTGCACATGTCAAAACGTGTTCCCTGTTTTATAGAGAGGTTGATAAACCTACTCCGATTCACCCGTAATGTTTTTCCCGCCTTCCAAACGCGACAATACGTAAACAAACAAGAAATTCAACATTTTGGTCTTTTCGAAATACATAAGCGCTTCACAATAGAACGCCGGTTGAACCTAATGCATTAATCTTTGTTTTGTTTGTTTGTCTGGTTTCTTACGTTATTTTCAACACAAAAAAGGTTATATATGACGGTCGATTTTTTTTGCGGAGTGGCTACACCATCCGCTTTTCCTGGGTAGAACCAGTACTGTACACCTCCCGCCTTCCGTAAGAATCGACACTTCCTCACTTACAAGTCGAGCTCCCAGTGGGATTCGAAGCTGCAGCGATGAGAGGCGAAGGTTTACAACGCAACGTCGTATTAGATCTCTACTGATCAAATATATTTCTTCAAGATGTTTGTTACTTATTTGTATATTGTTACCTTTAAAAATGTTGAAACTGTTCTTAGATTGACATTGATTTATACATTGAGGTGGATTTTAGATACATTTTAAAGAAAACATACACAATTTAAATGGGGTTGGGGTGGAAGTGGTTTGGGGTAAAGTATGTTCTGTTCCACTGTCAGATGATCGGGAGAGGAGAGGGATGGTGCCTACTCTGTTCATGACGCTTAAGACGCTAACGTAAACTTTTGTTTGGTACCAACAGGTATGCCCACCGTCATTTCGCCAAGGATACTGTCTAGAGAACACATTTCCAGGAAAGCCAAATAGTATACCAAACTCTTTAATCACGAATAGATGAATATTTGAAGACGTTGTACCTTATACAAGATAATATTTTTTCTCATATTCCTTATAGTAGGGAGAATTAAAAGACTTCGAAGAAACATCATAGTAAATACAAGCACGTGTATAACACATATTTAGGTTCGTTTTCATAATAATAGTGATTCAATTTTTTTTTTCTAGAAATAAATTAAGTGTAAACGTTGCCGAATCACTTATACAAATAATACATATTATAATAAATTGCCGAACACATTAGTTTAATCGTATAGGTTTACCACCAGCAATCATATGTAAACATCCGAGGTGTAGTCCCTATAATAAAAATTAATCCCTCATTTTTTTATGCAAATGGGCATTATAAGTAGGGGAAAACTGTTGTTGGTTGTATGTATAAGAAACGAATTAATAGGTTTTACTCGATCAATGATGAACATTTTTGAAATTTCGACTCTATGCTTACACTGTGTGAGCAACTATCAATGAAAACAGCTGTACCTTTGAATTGTTTAGTAAACAGACAAGAATGTTCTTACATGTCTTGTGACCGACCTTTTCTCGTGATTTTTCAAGTGGAACATTTGTTTTACTATATGACAATTACACTGCTGCAGTATTCATACTTGAGTTGAAGTTGCAGCAAATCATTAATATGTGACATTTTAACATTGGTGTTAATGGGGAAAATAATTATTGGTTTCACAACTATACAGTTTCCATTTTTTTAAACATTGCTTATTTGCAGTCAGTTGTTTGCCACTATTTATGTATTATTTGCGGCTCATGAGGTCAGATACCACTATTGTTTCGGGGCTGCTGATTGGCTGAAAAAATATTTGGACTATTAGGGTATATACTTTTCAAAAGAGCTATCTTCTGATTGGGTGGTCTTGCCCAAATCATAATTGATGCCCATAGCATGTCAAAATGATATGTTTGAGTGATAAAATAAAAATAGAACTGTATGTTTTCTTTCATTTTGCTACTCAATGGAGGAAATTACAGTGACAGTAACTTTTCAGAAATTCCCATTTCTTTGCTGCGAGTCTTTGGGTCATCACCTTCATCAAACCGAAAGCAGGTGAAAGCATAAGATGACCCCCAATTTCTGGCACTTTTTTAAGTGTCTAGAATAGGTCTTGAAAATAAATAGACTATATGGTTCATTCGGATATGTGGTATGTATTTATTGCCAAAACGCTATAATGTAACCCCTTTGTAAAATACAATAGTAGTATATGACCATGATCTTCTTTTTATTTATTGCTCTGTCTTCTCGAAATTGTTTTAAGTCATTTTGATACAGGTTGAACTTTGCCTGTTTGGATACATTACTGTAATGATTATAGTAATATTATAACTTCGATGGCATTTCATTCTGTTCTGGATAACATTCGGTATTTGCATTTACTAGGCATGCCGTTCTATTTATATAATTATGTTATATTTATTCAAAATACAAAATATCTTTTGGTCCATGAGTACACAGCAACAAAATACATATGTACACGGCAATAAATGGCAACATATGAAGTCTATTTTGTCACATATCATTTTTTGTAATCAAATACATTTCTCCATCATTAGAGAGAACAGTTTCAGTCAAAGATTCTATCTCTTGGGAGATTAAACAATTGTATATTTTTATTATATACTTCCCAGTGATATAGTAGATTTGAGTAATTAGAATAAACCTTATATTCTCATTGTTTATATTTTTACATTGAGAATATAAGAACATATTCTCACTGCCGGAAAAAATGGAACTACATTTTTCTACACTTGCTTATAACAGTCATACTTCGAGTCAAAGTTTAGAACTATATTCTATGCGCACTAAATATATGTAAATCGCCTCACGCGCTGGCGTTATACACTCATCCGCGAATACGTTAAAGGGGAACTGTTGGAACGAAAGTATTTTCTGTTTGAAACAGTTTAGTAGTGTTGCATGATAAAAAGTATATAATAAATAGAATATTTGTTGGTTTGTCGTGAATATAGGACATGTTTTCATCTGGAAGTGAGAAAACTTATATTTTCACTCGTGCTAAAATAAGTTTTCTCACTTCGCGATGAAAATAAACCCTATATTCGCTCCAAACCAACAAATATCCTCTATATATTTACTTCAATATAGTCTAGAGGCCAGTCGACGAATTTTTAGTCGAGTTCAACATTTTTGCGAGGAGCATAGTGACAGGTATCACTCGAAATATCGTGTAATATCTTGCCTTTGTCGTGGTACCCGTGTTCAGCCCTGGTTTTGTGACGGTGATAAATTGAGGTCAAAGGTCATGACCCTTTTTCGGAATATTTAATTGAAAAATTGAATGTACATTTTTGAAAGCAATTATTATTTCGTTTATGCAGTTTAATAGTTTATTTAAATCTCATCACAGTACAATATTATCTACAATACAACAATTCAAAAAATACAACTGTGCCATTCTTTTTAGAATTACAAGAGACTATATAATATAAATATACATATGACTGTTCACAATGTTAACATATTGAGCAATTGATTCTGAACCGACTGCCACAGCCGTGTCATAAGACTCAGCAGTAGGTCCAGTAGTCAATGCATACACATAGATCACTGTTTTAATTTATCAAATCATTTTCTGAGAATATTATTATCACACACATTTAAACATAGAAATAATTGAGCGGCCAGTGCTAATCTTGACATGTTGTCTAAAATGTAATTAAAATAAAAATATTAATATGTGAGTTAGAGAATCGCAACGGCTACTGAAACCTTAAAACATAGTATAAAAAATCAGATAACAACCCAGATCAGATCTGGTATGTACTGATTAGCACCGACTTCTCAACGTCGTTATAAAACCTTATTTCTTATCTAATAATGATTGCATTAATTACAGCAAAAAATATGATGAAATTAACTTTAAGAAAGAACGCTTACCAGCTTACTACAAGTAAAATAAATAATAATAATAACACATAATTAAATATATAAAACAGAGTTTCGCTTTTTGAGAATATTACAACAGATTTTGGCACACGTATCATATCTTTATTGGAAAATAAATTAAACATTTTGTCTGTTTCGTTTACACCTTAAAATTTGGATATACAGACAATGCTTTATCAGATAATAGTTTTCTAATATCACCATAAATAGCACATTCTAAAACAGCATGCATCTCGTCCTCAACCTTGTGAATACACAATGGACAAAAAAACTCATTTTCTGCAATAGTTTCATATTGGCCCGTTTCGATTCTGAACGGTGCCACACCACACCTAAACTTTGCAAATGCAGCTCTGTGCTGTAAAGGTAATATAAGTGCAATATGATTCAACTTCATATTCTGATTTAAACAGCCTGTATGTTCTTAACTTGTTTCTACCTACTCCACTTACTCCTGTTACTCTGTTCATACTATTCTTCCAGTCTATTACATATAAATCCATTAGAGCCGTTGTAACATCTTCAATACATTTTAACTTTGGAAAGGATTTTTTTTATTCATGTATGCATCTAAGCCAATACTTTTAAACTTATCAACAACAGAGTGGAAATAATTTTTACAATTTCGATTAGCTTTATAATAAGCCCAAACAAAAATACGTTTATTTATCCTTGTATTGTTAAGATTTACATTACGACTCCAAAGGTTACAAAAAAAGTTCCATTGTCTAATACAAGGAGGTATCCAACCTATATCACCAGCTACCGTCATCCAAGAGGACCTCTATTAGTATAACATGTTTTTTAGTTTGCCCCACTCCAATCTTTCCTATTGACTTCCAAAATTAGGTTTGGTTAATATTTACCTCCTCTAGAATATCATTTTGTATTTTATACCAGAATAGACATTTTGATCGCTGAACTTGCCTGTCAAATGTCTTTCTTGCTAAACAATAGTCAGACTTAAATTTAACCTTGTCAGACGAAGAAGACGGCTGTAACCATTTACTTTCTATGGTACAAACATTATTCCATAATTGAGACAGTGTTTCACTCCATGGCTTTCCTGTTCTTCTGCGCTTGTTACTCAATCCGCACTTGTAAGGTAGCTTTTCATACATTTCTTTCTGAACAAGGTCACGTCACCCATCATATGCTACGTCTATATCACCCTGTTTACGAAAACTACATTCTAAGCCTGCAATAGTTGTGATTACTAAGGCTAACATCTCGCCATCACATAAAAATGCATTCGCAATAGAATCAACATTAAACTTATCATAAGAATGCAAATTCTCGGATTCTAACTCACTATAATTTTTAAATAATGAAAGTCTAACAGAATGATCAGGAAAGCCAGATGGCGTTATATCACTTATAAGACAAGCCTTGTTTATAAGGTTATCTGCCCTTATAACTGAAAATTCACTGAAATCTGATAGTTATTCATGGCTAACTAAACAATAATCCACTACAGAACACCCTTTAACAGATATGGTAGTAAAATCGTTGCACAGAAAGTTTCGACCGTTCAGCATACACATATTAACGCTAATTAAAAAATCAATCAGCATATCACCGTAAGCATTACTTTTAAAATTAACGACATCCCGTTCACATATATTATCAACACCAGATATAAAATCAACAGTATTACCACAACGACTGTTAAAATCGCCACATAAGTTCTGATATTTATAAATATCTGATAATAAACTGGCAAAGAAGTTGTTGCTATCTACATTTCGACAAGAGTTCACTGGTGGGATATAACAAACACATGGGAACAAGACAACAGATTCAAATTTATGCATTAGTTTAAGCCAAAGTATTCCTACTATGGAGTCATCTATGTATAAAAAAACAGTCCAGAATTTCCTCACGAATGAGAAATCCCACTCCACCTGATCCGGTTTTGGCTCGTACGTGCAGATTCGTCCGATTGTTCCCAAACCACCTATAACCCTCAGCTTCTAGAATAGAATTGCCTGTGAGATGCGTCCCAGCAATACCGATAATGTCAGGATCTAAATGCGTCACACATGCATATTGTCACTTTCTATATTAAAGTTCCAACCTTGAACGTTCCAAAACCCGGTATGAATCTAGTTTCGACCAAGAAAGCTCAAACATCTACCGTTGTGTCATCGGGGTCGTGTAAACATAACTATGTACAGTGGGTTTTTCTTTTATTTCTTTATAAGGTGATCTATCGATATAAAAATTAGTATTTATAATAACGAATACCTTAATATTTATCACAGAGTCAGTTAACATATTATAGTAACTATAATCATGTAATGGTTATCCCATCCTAGTTCAATTCCAACATTAACATATATGTAAAAAATACTATAAGGCATTCTCAATATATCTCATTCTCTATTGAACTTAATGCCATATAATTGCCGGGCCTTTGTAAAATACTTCGCCACACCAACATTACAATTAGCATCAAAAAAAGTATGATAATGGACCTTTGGAAACAGGCCATGATAAATTATGACAACAAGTTTAGCAATGACTTACCATGGATGGATGTATCTCTTAAGATATATTCTATTTCTATTCAGCTGTAGTGTGTAAATGCAAATACAGTCAACAATCTATAAAATGGTGACTGTACAAGATGGCCTAGTGCGAGCGTGTCCCTAATATGCGGGAATTCATATTTCATATAAAGAAGAGGTTAAGGTTCATTCATGCCTAATCAGATCACTCGACCACACTGACGTATATATGCACATGTCATAACAAAACATGGACTGACCTGACTCACATATACAAACAATGGACAAATACCGGACACTTAGTATATTGGATTGAACAGGAGGGCCACAACATATAGGGAAAATATAGGATTTGGACAGCATGCCAAATGTGTTATTTTGACTCTGTGACATTCTCCCCTGCTAAGAGAAAATGACTCCTGGCATTCACTTATAAAATAACAGTAATTATAGAATCCGTTCAGCTGAAATACAAACTATATAGATCATATTGCATTCTTGATCTGAAAAATTACTACATACAATATACTCAATAATGCTAGTGTAAATGGTTACTGTGCGCCATCCAGCTGAAGCAATTACTTAAGCTGAAAAATAATACAATGCTATATACAATAAACCAATGACTTGTAATGCATCATGTTAACATGTATTAATGTAAATTACATACAGAATATTGTATCACGTTATACTTATAGTACAATATCCAAACTATAGTCAGTCATTTTAACACATCTAACAACATACACAGTAACATAAAGGTGACTGTGTCGGTGTATGCTAACTGAAATAAAAACAAACATTTTAAAAGACATCTTTTTCATAAAATAACTGAAGTGGTACACATAAGTGACATTCTCCCCTATTACGGTTCAACCGAACTACACACGACAACCTCTAACCCAAGTGCCGTATCTATCTGGCGGTTTACGGTTGCGTGTTGACAGACGCGGAGGCGGAGAAGCCATCGAAAAATCTGGCGGAATACTTGTGGATGGTGTTTCCACACTTGTAGCAGTCATATCCGGGGTTGAGTCGTTCACATCTTGTTGAACAGATCCAGAAGGTTCAGAACATGTAAATGAACTATTCCTAGACCATGAAAATGGTACAGAGGTTGTTACATCATTTTGCACACTTCTTTAACTGTTCAGACTAATGTGATTTGATGTGTTCGCAAAAGAGACCGTCCTGTCCTCAGAGACTGTAGAAACAAGGCTAGGCCTAGACCTTGTTTCACGTCTCGCAGGAATGACGTATCTAGGAGCATCATCACTTGATGATTTAGTGTCCGCGTCAGATTCAGAGCTCTCTTCTGAATCTGGAATCGGTGCTTGTTTGGATTTTGCTCTGATTCTAACCTAACTTGGTAAACTGGTACGTCTTCATTAGGAATACCCCTGACAATGTATGTATCCTTCTCCCATTTATCAGCCAGATTATTCTTTCCTTTTAACCCAACAGTCCTTACAAGTACGCGATCACCGACTGCGAGTTCAGAGTTTCTTACTCTCGCGTCGTAATGTGTCTTGAATTTCTCTGCATGCTTGTCAGCATGGGACTGTGCCACTTTGTACGCAAGGTCTAATCGCTTACTGAGCTTGGCGACGTAATTCTCTCGACTAATATGTTCACTTGATGGATTGTTGACGCCTAGGTAAGCATCTATTGCTAACCAAGGGTGCCATCCAACCATCAAATAATGAGGAGAGAAACCAGTGGAATCGTGTTTTGTGGCGTTGTATGCATGTACAAGCAGTGCCACAAAAGACTTCCAATCGGATTTTTGATTGTCTTACAACGTACCTAACATCATGAATAAGGTCTGGTTGAAACGTTCAAACTGACCATTCCCCATTGGATGATAGGGGGTTGTGCGAGACTTGGGTATTCCAGCAATATTACATAGTTCCTTGATGGTGTTACTTTCTATGTTACGACCTTGATCACTGTGCAACCTTGCTGGAAAGCCGTAGTGACAAATAAAGTGTTCAAATAGTACTTTACCTGTCGTATGTGCTGTCTGGTTCCGGGTAGGATATGCTTGGGCATACCGAGTAAAATGATCGGTGATGACCAATATATCCTCATACCCTCCTTTGGAACGCTCGAGGGATAAATAGTCAATGCAAACCAGTTCCATTGGACGAGAAGTCTGAATGGGAACAAGTTTTGCACGAGGTACTGTAGGGGTCTTTCGTCGAATACAGCGTCCACATTGAGCAACCTTTCGCTCAACGTCAGACTCCATGTTCGGCCAAAAGAACCTCCTCATAACCAAAGTTAAAGTTCTGTCACGGCCTTGATATCCAACATCGTCATGTAGTCCCTTTAATGCAATGGATTTGTATGCAGGGTGTAAAACAAGTTGTTGGACATCCTCACCGTTTACTGTTGTGTTACGGTACAGTATTCCATCAGTGAGTTGAAGATTTTTTCACTCACGTACGAAACACTGTACATCGGTCGAATCCGATTAGCACTCCACGGATGTTGGTCGATGTCCAACACAATAGTAGTGCAAATCCCTATGACTGACTGGATCAGCAGCTTGCTCCTTACACCAGTCAATGCTGCTGAAGTATTGGGCATGCCAAAGAGACTTCGGATTCCAGACACCTCACCTCTGCACTGCCTGTGACGGCCAAACATTCAATAAGTGGGAGTACTTCCCTGGAAGCTAATGCGGCGCTGCAGATAGCTTTAACAACCTCAGGAAACATTTGTATTTGCTGTGGTGGACGTGAGAAAAAATCTGCATCACCGTTTAACCTACCAGGTTGATACACCAACTTAAAATTTTAGTTGGCTAACGCTGCAAGCCATCGATGCCCTGTGGCATCCAGTTTCGCTGACTTGGTGACAAACATCAATGGATTGTTGTCAGTCAATACCTCAAAATTGTTCCCATACTAGTAGTCATGGAATTGTCTGTAAGGGCCCATTTGAGGCATAAAAACTTATGCGCTGTGTAGTTGCGCTCACTTTTAGGCAGTCCGCAACTTGCGTACGCAATAACTCGTTGCAACAAGATGGAAGCATCGGAATGTACATCAAACGGCTTCTGGAAATCTGCATAAGCCAACACAGGAGGGGAAGTAAGCAATCCAATAATGATATTGAACGCTTTCTCTTGAGATTCGCCCCATTCCCATTTAGATTTGGTTAGTCCAGATGCTTGTTAGTGGGATGACCTATTAAAAGGTCGTTCAGCGGCTTAACAACCTTGGCGTAATCCTTAACAAAACGGCGGTTATACCCTGAAAATCCAAGGAAAGGTCTAAGAGTCTTCACCGAAGTAGGAATGGGCCAAGTTGTAAGCGCCGATATTTTTTTCAGGGTCAGTCTCAATACCACTTTCGGAAACCACATGACCAAGGTAAGTAACTGACGTCTTGCAAAACTCGCACTTGGATGGTTTGAGCTTCAGGTCGTAATTAGCCAGACACACCCTCAAGCCTTACGATATGCTCCTCAAAGGTCTTTGAAAATATAAGAATATCGTCCAAGAAGATCAAACACTCTTTGAGGTTCATTTCTCCCATACACGTTTCCATAAGACGCTGAAACGTGGCAGGTGCGTTGGTCAGGACAATGGCCAATCTGTTGCACTCGAAGAACCCTTAGGGCCCAACAGAAAAAGCGGTCTTTTGTCAGACTGAATGTTATCACCACGCGAGGTACCACGTCCCTGGGTATTAAGGTTGGTGCTGCTTTCACGTTGTTGTCTAGAACTTACAACACGTGAGCCACGAAAGTACAAATCAGTGTCTCCGCGGTGCATTGCACCAATAATTGTTCGAAAATTATTGGCCATACAACGTTCCTCTCGAGATTGATCATGGTTAATGAAAACATTGAAATACACTATGTCCTTCTTTAAATTTGACTTAGCTAACATGATCGTTTTTTGTCATTTGTCGATTTAAATGAAGCGATGACAACTCCAGGTTTATTAGATGCGCCAAAAGACTTCCGAAAGGCACCACGTACAATAACATCTTTGACATTAAGAGATTTGTTAAACAGAGTGTTCAGCTTATTCTCTAGGTTTTCCGATAAGTTACTAGAACTTGCTAACCCCTCTTCTAGTTTGTCAATACGCTCCGCCAATGATGTAAACATAATGTGCATATCTGAGGACATTTTAGCAAGCAACTGTTTCACACTAGGATCAGAGTCTTGTTGTATTTCTGCTTGCGTGACTTTTGTGTTACGTGGCGCGGGTTTTTGGAGTCACTTTATACAGTGCACGCCTAGCAGTGCCCTTTATGCGATTAGCATCTTCATTTTTGGCTTTCTTAACAGTACTTTCATTTGCTGAAGGAAGCGACAATTGCCTTTTACGACCATTTTCCTGTGGTGTATCAACGCATGTAATTCGATGGGAATCCATAATTGAGTCCACATAAGTCTCTGCTTCGTTCCCAGTGTTGATATTTAAATCCTTATTAGGCGACATATTAATTGCATAGACGAGCTATCAAGTGTGAACTAAATAACCGCCGGTATCTCTTTATGTGATTACTAGACCGTGACGAAGCGCGGATCAGTAGACGTGCTTTGAAAATGGCCGTCAGGAAAGATCGATATACAGGTGTATATACGTGTGAATGACAGCACAGAAAAGGGCAATTAACACAGTAATACTTATAGGTTATCACAGATGAGTTATCAATTTTATATCACAGTACCTTCATAAATACAATCCTAGAGAAATATTTATAAAACAAGCACGTTAAACACTGTAAAAATCAGAAGTAAACATATTATATTGTCCACGCTAAAAATAAACAACTTTCTCATTCGGATACCTTCAACCCGAAGCATATTTCGATCATAAGCTAACATAATTAAAATGCTTAGAGGTTAGCTGATATACGGTAATACGTCTTCGTTCGTCGTCCGTCCGTCCGCCCATCCGCAGTCTGTCCGGAAGAACGTCTAGTAGTCAGTCAATGAATTGTCAGTCGAGTCCAAGATATTGCGAGGAGCATAGAGACCGATATCACTCGAAAGGGTAATAATTACCTTTGGCGTGTTACCCATGTTCTGTCCTGAATTTTTATGTGAAGGGGTAATCTGAGGTCAAAGGTCATGACCCTTTTTCAGAATATTAAATTGTAAAATGCAATGAACATTTTTGAATGCCATTATTATTTTTGTATGCACCAAGCATATTTCGGTCATAAGCTAACATAAGTAAAACGCTCAGAGGTGAGCTGATATACGGTGAGATAAGTCTTCGTCGTCCCATCCGCCGTCCGTCCACCCATACGCCGTCTGTCAGAGAGAACGTCTAGTAGGCACTCAATGAATTGTGAGTCGAGTTAAACAATTTGCGAAAATGTAATATCTTAAATGTGTAGTGGTACCCGTGTTCTGCACTGATTTTGTATGTGACAGGGGTAAATTGAGGTCAACGGCCATGACCCTTTTTCAGAATACTAAATTGTATAATGCAATGTACATTTTTGAAAGCCATTATTATTGTGTTTATGCACGAAGAATATTTCTGTCATAAGCTAACATAGGTAAAAGGTTTAGAGATGAGCTGATATACGGTAAAAAGTCTTCGTCCGTCCGTCCGCCAATCCTCAATCCGTCCCCCATTTGCTTTATGTCTGGACAAACGTTTAATTACCACTGCATGAATTGCGAGTCGAGTTCAAAATATTGCGAGCAGCAAAGAGATAGTCATCTCTCGAAAGTGTATTTTCCCGCCTTTGTCGTGGTACCTGTGTTCAGTCCTGATTTTGGATGTTTAGACTGGGTGGTCGTTGTATATAATAGTAACAAGACGCCATTCTGTTAATTCGTTCTTTATTAAGAACTATATAGTGGTAAAAACATGAAACAATGAAATCGCAATAAGTAATATGCTTACAACGGAGAACTCCGATTGTCATTTCATAAGTACATAAACTACTAAAAACAATATTCTAATCAGCACGTCACAACGGCTTGTAAATATAAAAGTGTTATTATATAAATTGTTCAGAGGTAGAACATTTAACTTTAATTTTATTGCCTTATTACAGAGTTTAGTCTCATGACCTTACTCAGACTCTGGATGTAGAAGAATGTGGGAAAGATATAATCCTAGGACGGCGTTAGTTTTGGAATGGTGCGTTCTTGTTATTGTTGCACGTGCAGTGAACACTTCTCGTCCATCGAGTTAGCTCTCACACTTTTAAGATTATTAAAACCTGTTATGTACAACTCACCTAACTAAATACACTTACATCAATACACAACGCACTGGACAATACGGGACATTCACAGTACGGCACAAACATACATAAGATGAGTAAGATCATTACAATAAGTTGAATAGCTCTTAATGGCTTAGAAGGCTACAATATAGAATATAAACTATTTATATTCCTGGAATTAAGATAATGAATACTGAGAATAATACATCTGTTACAGATGTAATCGGGGAAGATTGAGGTCAAAGTTCATGACCCTTTTTCACAGTAATTAAATAAGAATTGACATGCACTTTTTGAAAAGCTTCATTATTGCATTTGTGTATGAAACTACTTTTGATAATAAGCTAACATGAGCCAAAGGTTGATAGGTGAGATATAATATATTGATAACTCTTTTTCCGTCGTCCATCCGTCCGTCCGTCCGCCCGCCCATCCGCCCATTCGCCGTCTCGTCCGCCTATTCGCCGTCTGTCCATACGGAATATGTTGACCACTCGACTAATTTTGAGTCGAATTCATCATTAGAGACAGGTATCACTCGAAAGGTTATTTACTTGCCTTTATCGTGGTACCAATGCTTAGTCCTGATTTAGTATGTGACAGGAGTAAGTTAAGGTCAACGGTCGTGACCCTGTTTCGCAAGAATTAAATGATAAACAAATGAATGTAACATTTAAAACATCTTATTTCTTGTTTATTTATAAAATCACCTTTCGCCTGTTAACACACATGAGCCAACGTCTAAGATAAATGCGCAGGGATGAAATAGTATTCAGAGATCACTCTTCGTTAGGAGTCCGTCTGCCGTTCGCTCATCTGCAATGTCTCCGCCAATTGTCTTGCAAGGCGATATCTTTTTGTTTTTACTTTAAACGGCTTTTTCTCAGAAACAGTTTTGCCGATTTTGACCAAACTTCATATAGATGATCTAGATATCATTGTTTTTTTAATTTGCTAAAATAAGGTCAGTGAGACATCAACAATGGCCGCGAATACTAAAAATGGTTTATATCTTAAAGCATCTTTTTCTCAAGAACTGCTGAACAGATTTCGACAGTTTTTGCTCAGAAATAATTCCTAGGTACTGGACCATCAAGTTTGTTCAAACAAAGTCCCATGTATAGAGATTTCACATGTTTCCTAAGACATATATATGAAAAGAGTCCTTATAAAAATCTTCTCTGAAGAAAAAAAGACACATAGGTTTTATATATTGCGTGTTAAATCATAAATTTGGTCTCCGGGAGTCAAGGGTGTTTTGCAGAAACATACAATTTTGAAATGCCGTGTTCTATTTATTTCTTCGATCGTTCGTTCGTTCGTTCATTCGTTCGTATGCTGTTCGTTCGTTCGTTCATCATTCATTCATTCATTCATTCATTCATCATTCATTCATTCATTCATTCGTTTGATTGTTTTTATTTGAGTGTTCGTTCGTTCGTTTGTACGCACGCTCGTTCGTTCACTCGTTTGTTCATTCATTCATTCATTCATGCAGATCTTTACATAATTAGTATATTTATTATATCAACATTTATTTTACTAATATCCTTGTCCTTTCCACACATATTATATTCATTTCTGTTGTTTACTTTGCACTGAATCATAAGGCCACTTGCACCAAATGTTTCCTAAATATTCATTAATAAATACTTATATTTTAAGGAATACATGGTTTACGTTTACCTGTTACAGTGTCCACAGAATATAGACACATTGTTTCATATTGCCAACCTTTAACTTCTAACGACATTTGTTTTCATTTTAAGTTATCACAACTTGTTCTGCATAGGTTGGATAATATTTAAAAAAAACATCAACACAAATCTCTAGTTTTCACACATTTCTGTTTTTCCCGACGACCCATATTTCTTATATGTGAGTCTTCACCACCCTTTCTGTTGTTTTTTGTCTCTTACATTGTATTATCAAGTCCTTGTTTGCAGTACAGTGCGGACCTACGATGACATTGCGTTCGGACCCTGTGGTTTATATAGGACCCTATATCTCATTATTGACACTACACACTAGTTTAAAGCATTGTGTTACCTATATGTTTACATGTATGTTTGCATGTGTCTCGGAGTGTACATGCATTGTTGCCTGTTTATTATTGATTTGGCCTTGAAGAAAGTTAAAACTAGTACAGATGTAAGCATGTTTACAATGTATGCAAATTATTTATGCAAATTCATTTATGATGAAATTTGGACTGTTCTCATCGGACTATTTCATGCAAATTCATTTGTGATGAACTTGAACACTGGACTGTTTTCATTGGATAGTTTTGGTGGAGAGGCTTTTGGAGCAGTCTTTGGGAGGTATAGCTCTCGGAGCAGCCAAAAAGTTGAGCTCTATTTAGTAAACGGTTAATTTTGAAATGGATGCTTTTGAAATATAAAATATATTTGTTTATATGTGTGAGAGGATTTACTTATTATTGTGCTCATTCATAATAATAACAGTGAAATTAGATATTTGGCCTAAACCGATAATATTGGAAATTAATTTAGACTGAAAGGACATTTACTGTTTTGGATTAAAGAAACACTTACTCTTCTGGATTAAAGAGACACTTACAGTTTTGGATTAAAGAGACACTTGCTAATCTGAATTAAAGAAACATTGGATACTTTTATTTGGACTTAATTAAAAATAGGATATTAACGAAAAACTAGATTTGTGTATTTTGTAAGTGAATGTTTTATGAGAATAAATTTGTTAATTATATTGTTGTGTGGCTGGTTTTACTTCGTTTTTTGTTACATTTTTCTCGTAACAATGTGGATTAAGCACCAAAATGTTGAGAAGAAAATATTTGGTAGGGAGAGATTTGCATTTAAAATGTTAAACACAAAAAGTTGTGTAGATTTAGCGATAATGTAACCTCAGTCTATGGTAAATTCTAGTCAAAGATTTTCTAAGGTGGTGGTATTCGCGGCACAATATACATGTTTATATTTACATTATATCATATGTGTAGGTTAATCACGAATAATGTGAATATACCCAAAAATCACATTGAGTATCGCGTTGGCACTTGATAGTTCAGCAAAATATATACTTGACGTTAACGTTATCTAGCATAGTCGTTCAACAGACAGAAATGTTACAATAAAAAGAAGACTTTAATACTAGTGAGCAGGCATCCCACGTATGCTATTTATTTTTTAAAAACGCATGTCATTTGCCCCATAGTTGTCTTTCTGACGGTTCTAACAAAATTGTAAAACCAATACGCATATGTGCTGTATTTTTCATATATACCAGTAATTTTATTAGCTCTACTGGTCGAAGGCCAGCAGAGATTATGCGATGTCGAGTTCATTATTAATCGGATCTTTACGAAACGTTGTCAATCTATTTATATCAATGGAAGCTCGGATGAGTTCGAAAACCAGCCAGATCGAATCAGTAACATCAGAGTTATGGCCCTTGTTTGGCTTAAACATGCCATTTTCTTTCGTGTGACCGCTCTAGCACCTGCATTTATTATTTGATCTTTACCAAACCTGCACAGTTTGTTAATATCAATAAAAGCTCGGCAAAAACCAGTCAGATCGAATTAGTAAGACCATGGTTATGGTCCTTGTTTTGCTGAAAAATGTCATGTTCTGCATTGTGATCAGTTTGGCACCTTCATTTATTATTTGATCTTTACCAAACTTGCAGAGACTATTAATATTAACAAAACTCGGACATGTTCGAATACGAGCGAGATCGGAATAGTAACACCAGAGTTATGGTCCTTGATTTAGTTAAAAATGTTGTATTTTGCCTCGTTACGATGATAGGGATTTCTTTTTTCATCCGATCTTTGCTAAACTTTACCAGGATGCTAATATCTATGAAAGTTTGGACAAGGTCGAAAACAAGCCACATCGGATTAGTAATACGAGAGTTATGACCCTTGATGCTGTAAGACGATAGGGCCTTTATTTGACCGGATTTCAACGAAAGTTTGCAGGGATGATCAGTATCAAGCCAAGTTGTGCATATCGACACCGTGTTCCAGTTAAATGATTTTGGCAGAGTTATGGCCCTTTAAAGGTTTCAGTACGCAAACTGTGTCCGGACTAGTTCTCCTGAACCCTTGGCCGAAGTTCAACGAAACTGTGTGGAGTGGGTATCAATATTTAATGGGGAGGGCATCAATACTCAATTTGGTGGGCTATCAATACTCAAAGAGGAGGGTTATCAAAATTCAATAGCGTGTGTTATCAATACTCAATGGGGAGGTTATCAAAACTCAATGGGAAGGTAGTATCGATACTCATCGATACTGAATGTGAAATTAGTATCAACACTTAATATCGAGGGCATATCAATACTCAATGGGGAGGATGTATCAAAACGCAGTCAAGAGCGGGAATCAATACTTATTCGAGAGGGCGGATCCATATTTAGTGAGAAGGGGTATCAATACTTATTCGAGAGGGGTATCCATACTCATTTATAAGGGTGTATTAATACTCAAACGGGAGGGGATATCAATATTCAATGTGAAGAGAGTACCAATACTCAATAACGTAGGGTACTAGTATCAATACCTAATGGGGAGGAGGTATGAATACTCAATGGGGAGAGAGTATCATTACCACAGATGACGTTCAGGTCACCGATTGGCTACTTACCTCGTGGCCACGATTCACTATTTCGTGCGTATGAATTATTTCGTGCACACGAATTACTAGTATCCCGTGCATATGAATGATTATTACGTTCCTACGATTTAACGCTCTCAAAAGAAATAATTCAAAGGAAAATCGGGAAAATCGTTTTACCAGTTACATTGTTTCAAATCTCGGTCATTTATTATTACAAAACTAGTCTTTTTATCCACTTAATCAACAAACGAAAAAGTCTTGAATTTCTAAAGACATCATATAAATATACAGATATGTTGTCCTATCCATATGAGAATACTAGACGAAAATTGTATTCTGTTTCTTCCAAAGGTAATATCCATTGTTTGCTATTCATTTATAAGGTTCCAAGTGATCCTCAATGGCACAATTACGCCAAATAATAATAAAGTATCAAGTGAAAAAATGTCCAGTTACTTGCAGAATATTGGTTAGTACTGGTAACAAAAGCCACGGTTAAGATAACTGACCGAAAATGACTGAAAGAAAGGTTCATAAATGGCGTTAAAACCAAACACAACAAGACATTCGGTGAATTGATATCCCCCGACGAAGTGTTAATTGTCTTCTGGGTTTAAGCATGGACGGAAATTAATTACAGACATTTAATACAGACGAACAAATAAACAACTCCGGTGTTGGGTTCTGAAAGTCGTCTTGATGAGCTGAGTATATGTGCCGATTTATTTCAAAATCCCTCCATGCATGTGAGAGTTATTCAGCGGACACGGAAATTGTAAAGGACAGACGAACGCCAGGAACTGAAGGACAACGCTAAAGATCTATCCCTATTCGTGAGGGATAATAAATTAAAAAATAAATAAAAGTAAATTAATATTTTTTTGAGGACATGGGGGGGTGGGGGGGGGGGGGGGGCGGGATGGGGCTGGGGGTCTCCATGCATGTCTTGATGGGTTGAGTATTTGTGTATTTGTGTCAATTTCTTACAAAATCCCTGCAATCATGAGCGTTATGGAGAAAGAACACAAACTACCTTATTAAAAGCACATAAACAAATTATATGACCGTATGACCTTAACCTTGAAGATACAGACCCGCGATGAGATGGGTATTTGTGCCAGTTTATTTCAAAATCCCTCGATGCATGGAAAAGTTAAGGTGCGGACACGAAATAGACATTGTTATATGCATCTAAGAAGTATATGACATTTATGATTATGATGACCTTTATAACCTTGATGATACAGATCTGGGTGTTGAGATGTGCACGTCATTTTGATGAGATGAGTATATGTGCCAATTTATTTTAAAATCCATCTATGCATGTGAGAGTTGTACAGCGGACACGAACATTGTAAGGGACGAAAGGACGGACGGACGAACATACGGAAAACGCCAAAACTATATCCCTCCGACTTCGTCTGGAGATAAAAAACAAAAGTAAAACTTGCCTATAACTAATTATTTTATGGGGGTCGAATTTTTGCCTTACACCGGCACCCATATAACATATCAGATATTTATTGAAGGTATCAACAATTCATTTCCTTATCAATTGACATTCCTTATCAATTGAATCTATAAAATACAATGTTCAATTTTGAATTTTGAACACAATCGTAAAATAGGAGCCTTCAGCTTTGGCATCAGGATGTCTCATAACTTTCAAAATCAGGACTGTAGACGGGTTCTGTTATAATATTGAACGGTTACTTATTCCAACTGTATGCATTAAACAAAGGTTTTAACAGTATTTGGTCGACGTGAAAACTACCAGAAAAATAAAAATATGTTTCACCTTTTAAAAAAGTGACTTCAGAACCACGTTAATAATGTTAATAACGTTAACGTTATCTGCGGTATTTACAATAGTTAGCAATCCAAACTGTAATTGATATACATATATTAAATGTGTGTTTAACATATCATACACTACTGTATAGATGTTGTTATCTTATATAAATTGAAAACTTACAAAGCTATGATGGTACATTTTCATTTTCACCTAACAAAAATAAAGTGAAAAAGGGTCATGACCTTTAACCTCGATTTTCTCTCGTCACGTGCAAAATCAGGGATGAACACGGTTACAATGTACAGACCCAGTTGCGTTCAGGTACCCCAAATAAATGCAGAACGAACGCTGAACGAACGGAAAATAAACGCAGTATGAACGCAGAACAAACGCAGAATGAACGTTGCACGTTCTATATTTTGAAAATGCATTTCGTTCGTTGCGTTCGTTTCGTTCGTTTCAGGCATTCAGCGTTTTAAAAAACGAACGATGAATGCATTTTCTAAAACGCTAAACGCTGAAAACGAACGCAACGAACGATGAATGCATTTTTTAAAACGATAAACGCTGAAAACGAATGGAACGAACGAAACGAACGCAGCGAAACGAACGAAACGAACGCAAATGCATTTCACTATAATTTCGGATAACTTTCAATATTATCCTTTTGAGTACATAATTGAAGTCTCGATTTAAACGAAGTGCGTTTTGCAGTATTTTAATATAAAGAAATACACTGCGTAAATGGTGTTTTTAAGCACGATTACACACTTTAATTTTTACAGATTTAAAATAGGAAATGTATTTATTGTGTAGCACAAACCTTATATTATTTCATTATAAAACTGAAATAATGTTGGTAAAATCAGACGGCATATTTTTATATAGTGTCAAGTATGTTAAATTTTTGATGAAAATAACATAAACCCGGAAGAAAACAGAATCATCAATGTGCACCACCAAATAATGTCAACCAAAGGACACATTCTTCAATATGATCACAAAAATTAGCCGCCGACTAATGGTAGGAACCGCATGACTGGATATCATGCGTAGTTTAATCGTCAGTAATGTTGCGATTGGTAAACGCTGAACGAACGAACGCAAATGCATTTTCTCCGTTTGTGCATTTAAACGCACACATTATGTTGCGTTCGTTCCGTGCATTTAAATGAACGCATAGTGTCGTTTATAAACGCTGAATGCATTAAAAAATGCAAATGATTTGCATTTTTAAAAATGCATTCATAAAAATGAAATGCAAACGGAACGCAAACGAAACGCAAACGGAATGCATTTTTGGGGTACTTGAACGCAACTGGGTCTGTACCATGAAAAAGCCCAGGGAGCAGCCTTTTCAATGATACCAAACACTTTGCTCCTCGCAAAATGTTGAACTCGAGCCTTAACTAGAGCAGATAGGCTAAAGTGGCCTCTAGACTGCATCATTTTTATAAATATTTTTGGTTTTTACTACACTCAAACCTGTCTCCAATAGTCACTCATGCGAAGGTTCAAAACAGGCCTCTAAAAGCATGTGGCCACTAAATATATGCAATTTCAATTAAATTTAAGATAATTACAGCGCTTTTAATTAAATATACATCTGCTTAAGGTAGGGTCTGGCCATTATACGTGACCGCCAAAACAGGTTTGATTGCACATATACTTTCGAAAGATAAACAAATGTTAATATGTATGGGTGTTAGTAGCACACATTGGTAAACAAGAGCTATACTATTTGATTGGTACATGTAATACTATCATCAATTATAAAGACAATAGCATTTCTCAGTCTAAACCCCTCGTATACGTATGTAGTTTTCTGATAGTTGTTTCATTGTCATATGCTATTAACTGAATGAACTTTGGAATATTTGGCCTAAACCAGAAATAGCGATTTATATATGTTTTCGTTAAATCCGCATACAGTGTACATTCTCAAATAAAATGATAATTCGTCTTCCAGTATGTTACAAACGGGGAACATGTCCTTTCATTTAATGGTGTTTTATGTGGCTTATGCCAGCGCCCTGACTCTGTATGTAACCTATGTGATGACATTATTTGCAATGACAAGACGGCACGGAATTTTCTTATTTTAACAATATTTAAGTAAGGTTTATACGTAAACTCACGGAACAGCGAATATATTTTAGCCCATAGTCGATTCACGTATACGTGTATTCCAATTCTGTATAAAAGTATAGGCTAATCTTTGCTTACATTTTGATTTCTGGGGGTGGCGGGCTGGTGTGAGGTGGGGGGGGGGGAAGGGGGGGGGGGGCGAGGGGGAGGGGTTGCCTGAGATTTTTCCTGAAAAAACATTCTGGTCCTTGTTGAAAAAAATAATCTTGGCTCTGACTTGAAGGAAACAAAATAAACAGTCCCTCAAAATGTTAAAAAAAATTAATCCAGCCTTTCCTCACATTCTTAGAAAAAAATAATCTGGCTGTGAGTCCAATTAGAGGAAAAAAATAATTTGGCACCCTCTTCAGTTTATATGATAAATGTAGATCTACTTCATCAGCCACTGGATTCAACATGGAAATGTTTAACCACAATCTGGCTACATCCACATTTTTTGCTCAGAAGTTTATGTAGAAGACAGAGATAGTATGCATGGTTGTAACAAATGTCATGTACTTAGATCATGGTAGTAATACATGTGGTATAAATTAGTCATGGCAGTTATAAATGTGGTATACACTGGCAATGGTGGTAATAAATGTTTTGTATAAAGTGTTATAAAGTGATCATGGTAATTTGGTATAAATTGATCATGGTAGTAATGAAACATGATATTCATATACATTCATGGTTATAATTAATGTGGTATACATAATTCATGGTTGTAATAAGGCCATTAGTTTTTGATAATTCGTTTTACGAACCCTCCTTCGACAAAACGAAATTAGGTATTTTACTTTTCCATAGGGAATTTAATAGTTTAGTGGATAAAAAGATTAGTTTTGTAATAAAAATTGTTTTCCTTCCTCCTACAGCTATTGTCTGTCTTGATGGTTCTTAAAACAAAAGTAAAAAATAATGGCCTAAATGTGATATATATTGGTAGTATGTAAATATTGCAATCCTGTGAGGGTGACAGTGAATATTTGTCAACCTTCTAAAGCTATTTATTTTATTATACTGAAAAATATGTTTGAAAACGATATTTTGTTTCTGCTAAATATTCCTTTGAAATAAAACATGAGAAAACATGCTTACTTTTCTCTTTTCAAAATCACTATTCTCATCACCTAGAAAATATTTTTGGCGGATGGTTCTTTGTCTTCTTTCGGAATCTTCAGCTGTGAACTCACGAGTAAACTTCAAATCATCTTCAGAAATTTGTGCAAACTGCCATTTTCGTAAATGTTCACTGATTTTCATTTGCGTATGTATACATACACTGATCAGCATAGGACATCCCAATACATAATTATAAACTTGCTTTGACTTCACAATCATAAGATAGTAATTATACTTGGGTGACATTACAAGAAAGACTCACTCTATGGAGATATTACAAGCTATATGAGATATTACAAAATTGGGAAAAAAACAGTGTATGGACATTTAACATGGGTTTGACATGAGGTATATTATTAATAAATATGGTATCAGTGATCATGGTAGTAATAACTGCAGTATGCATAGCTCATGGTAGTAATACATGAGGTATTCAGTGGTCATGGTAGTAATATATGGGGTATTCATGATCAGTGGTCATGGTAGTAATAAAGGTAGTATTTAGTCTTGATATACAGTGGGCATGGTAGTAATACTTGCAATATACAGTGGGCATGGTAGTAGAAAATGAGGTAAAGAGTAGCCATGAGTTATACATGTGATGTACTTCGGACATGTCAGTAATCAATGTGGCATGCAGTGGTCATGGTAGTATTACAATACAAGGGTTCTGGTACTTGTGCGATGGACTTTGTGAATATCATCAACAAGTAAGTGGACTTAAGAAGCAGCTTCAGCCACATGCAATGCCAGTTTATCGACAAAGCTATGCGCTATATGCCAGTGTCAGTAAGACTGTTATGGAACATGGTAGTCATTGCCCAGTACAAGACAATCCCCTACACCACCAAACAAAACATCCAACCAATTCATAATTTAGAAGAGCAAAACTGGGCTCACATAGAAAGCAAACAAGTACAAGCATAACTAAATATTAACACCAGGACATGAAGTTCTATCCACCAAATATGGAAAGATCCATATTAAACAAGAGGTGTCGAAAGGACATCATTCTCCACTATTCAAATTCAGTTTTAAACAAGGTCACTGACACTTCTGTCTCACCAACCATGGTGCCAGTTCATTCACAAGGTCAAGTCTAATAGGTGGTAGTGACCGAGGTGAGGATGTAGGGGTTCGGGGAGCGGTGGTCAATAAACATATATATCAAATATCATAGCAAGACCTTCAATACCCCAGAAAGAGTATGAACTTGAAGAGGGTGGGGGGGGAAGTGAAGGGGGAGGGGGTGAGGGGAGGGGGTTGTGGAGGGACTGGAAGAGAACAGGATGCAGACATGGTAACTGAAGAGAAACCAAAAAGAATAGAATAAATATTTGTCTATCTGGGATGATGGTGGTGGTGGTGTAGGAGGGGGGAAGGTGTGGGGTTTGTGGGGCTTATGACATGTACAGTCTTGCCATTGTTATTGGATGTATGCAGTGAGTTTCATTGAAATATATGAAGCTGCTTAACAAACTTAAACTGAAACTGAAGTTGAAAAACAAAAGAACATATCATCTGGCTAAAATGAAATAAAAAGTTACGAAATGTGTCTGTAAGTGATGACACTTGTCAAGCTCCTTTGACAGAGATATATGACTGTTGGGTATTAAAATAAATGGACTTGCCAACAAATAAAATAAAATAAATAGGCTACACATTTTCTAAAATACAATACAGAAAATATTTATCCAGAAAAAGGGCCATAATTTTGCTAAAATGCAATACAGAGTTATGGAACATGTGTCTACTAGCATCCACGCTTTACTGAAGTTGTATTAATAATTAACAATCACCTATTGATCACTTATTGAAATAAAGGCTTACCTAAAAACTTTAAACAGAATTTTGAAATCGAAAAAAGAACATCACTTGGCTTAAATGCAATGCAGAGTTAAAATGGAACATCTGTATATTAGTGCCCTTGATATTTCAAGCTTTACTGAAGTTTTGTTGATGTACGACTTTCAGTTGTTATAATAAATGGATTTGTCAAAAAAGAACTAAAACCAGAAATTCAAAGTAATAAAAGTGTTTTCAAAGTAATCAAATTGCCTTAGTTTGAATTGGAATTGTACAATGTTAGTTTGAATGAGAATTGAGAGCAAGGTTAGATATGTATATATTTTAAGCAATATTATATCTCTGTCTCATGATGATATTCCGTGGGTTTTATGAGTTGTTCGACATGTATAACAGATAGTAGTTGTGTATCGAAATAATCGTGTACTTTACATCAAGCAATTCAGTGGCGTAACTACGCTGAGGCATACCGAGGCACTTGTCTCGGTAAAAATTCGAAAAGTGACCAATGAAAAAATAAAGAAATGAAATAAAATAAAAAATGAAATAGAATCAAATAAATCTAATACAATGTAACAACTTAGAAATGTCGACCTTTTTACGTACAAGTACCGAGGCCATACGTTTCGTATGGTCTAGTTAAGGTACCGTGTTTGAAAACCGTCCGAGCGCCATAAATGACAGAGCGCCGTATTTTATACCGTTTCCATTCAGGATGGTTAACATCGATACGTATCGCCGGCGAATCGGCGGTTTCCGTTCGAAGTCATTTCTTTTCGATCTTTCGATACATCGATTTGATCCTTTGAATTTTCCCGCAGTCTCAACTTATTTCAATCAAACATGCATTCATGTAGATATAATGCCCTACTATTGACATATAAACAGCAAAATATCAATTCTCCCTAAAATTTCAGGAACAATATACCTCTCAGATGTACGCCAAACGCCACCAAATCGCATCCTTGAATATACCTCTCAGATGTACGCCAAACGCCACCAAATCGCATCCATGAACAAAACAATGTCCAGGGGGTGGGAGGGGGGGCGTGGGTGTGCCTCGGTAAAAAATCCTTTCTGAATGCGCCACTGAGCATGTGTGTCGCGGTGACAAATACACATGTTTGATATAATCTAAAATATGCTTACAGCTATAGAACCGTTTTATTACCGAGTTTTACCGTTTATCTACCGTTTCAAACCAGTTTGTCGTTCGTTTGTCGTTTAAAACGGAAAACGACCTAAAACGGGTTTGCAAACGCTTAAAGTGCGCATGCTCAGAGTTTTTCCGTTTCCAAACGCTCTGAAACGGGCGTTTCCAAACGCGCGTAGTGCGCATGCGCATAGTTTTCAAACGCGCGTAGTCCGCATGCGCAGAGTTTGCAAACGCGTTTTTGAGTTTTTACCGTTTTTGCGTTTGACCAATTAAAAAAGGACAGTATAATTCGATAATTCTCTTCTGCGATCGTTGGTTTAAGAGTGATTGACTGATGCAGCAAATGAAACAAACATTTATATTAATTAGAAACAAAAGTTGTTGCTTAATAATTATGTTAATTCCTACGTGCAAACCCCATGCATTCACCCATCATTTATATTCATGCCACCATCGAGTTAATATATGCTTAACTAAATCTGTCAAAAATGACATACAGAGCCCAGACTAGATGCATCGTTTAATTAGCCGGGTTTTGGATATGAACAACTGTTTTATTGACGTCGACAATCATTAATTGTTTAATCCATATCTCGCGTAGAGAGTACAAGTGCACTGCGATGGATGGATGGATGCATGGATGGATGGATGGATGGATTGAAGGAGGGAAGGAGGGAAGGAGTGAAGGACGGAAGGAATGAAGGAGGGAAGGAATGAATGAATGAAGTTTTACGGCACGTCGACACATAAATAGTTCATATTGTGCGCAAAAACTGATGAAAGATGAAGGAAAGAAACAGTTATCAAAAATAATGTAAATGTATAACGATAAAACCATTTACAAGCAAGGGATGACACGGTAAGAGTAGTAACTATCCATAATTATGCAGGGACATTCCCACTTGAGATCCGAGATTTAAATAGACAAACTGTTAAAAGAGTGGATTATACAAATACAATTTAATTAATGTTGATATTTAAATTTATATTAATTACAAACAATAGTTGAGGCATAATTATAGCTAATTCCTATTCCTATGTGCAAACCCCATGCATTCACCCAACATTTATATTCATGCCACCATCGAGTTAACATGTGCTTAACTAAATTCATCGTTTAATTAGCCTGTATTTTCAATATGCAGCATGTATACTCTATCATGTATTAGCAACTGTTTTTGACATCGACAATCACTAATTCTTTTATCCATAGCTCGCGTAGTGTGTACACGCGCACTGCGATTGAAGAGACATCAGTAATTAGATATTTTCACAATATACATACCGGAAGAATGAAAAACAAATATTTTATATTAAATAGTGTTGTAAACAAAATCGCCTGCATTTTCATCCTCATGTAATAGTTATTTGCTATATATATATTACTCAACTGCTGATATAAAATTATCGATTTGCAGAATCACGTGACTTAGACTTATGTATGAAAAGTTGTATTAATATATGCATAAATGACGATGTACGTATGTACAAGTTAAATAAAATATATGTTCTATTCTGTAAAAATAGTTTGAAAGTTCAGAGAATATACTCAGTTTACATAATAAATGAAAACAGCATTAACCATAATGGAAATAAGGGAATACCCGGAAAAGGAAAAACAGAACCTACGAGAAATACGAGATTTAAATAGACAAAATATTAAAAGATTGTATTATACGAATAATATTAATATTTAAATTGTTAAACATGGTAAATTTCCATTGTTATATTAATAATAATAATTGGAGTCGAGTGTGACACAGAGGAAGATGGGAATAGCTGATATGAAAAGCATTGCAGAATAAATAGATTTCTATATAATTTGAGAGATATAGTACTGAATATGTTCATTTACAATGTGGCCTCGGTGGCTCAGTGGATAATGCATTGTGGTTTGGAGCTAACACCTCTGCCCCGCGTTTATCCGATACATACCATATTCATTCTTCATATTAGCTCCCTCTGTCATTGTCCCAATATAACCACATATGTTGTGTTAGCCCCATTATATGTTTACATGAGCTATGATTAATTAAGGAGTATTGAAAATTAAACTATAAGTGAGTGTGTAGAAGTATGTGTACCCTGTCATGTGATTATAATTATGTATTACAAATTATGTATGTAATGATGAGAAACTGTAAAAGTTTAAGTCAATAAAGTATCTATCTATCTATCTATCTATCTATATATATGTTTACAGAAGTGTCTGAGTCATGCGCTAGAATCCAGTAACGTATTTGTGATCCGTGTGAAATTAAGAAATTATATATAATGTATATATCGGCGTGTTCATGCATTTAACCCGCTATTCACGCTTTATTTCTAATCAGTGTACTTTTTTTTGCAATCGTAACAGGGCATGATACGCGCAATTTAATTTAATGAATATTTGACTATTAAAGGGATAAAGACAATCTGAATTTTTTTAAAACTCGCGGCAATTTATATTAGATATAAGAATAGTAATATGCAAATTGTATTGTATTGCACCAATAATATATTAAAACGTATAGCAAAGTAAGACGAAAAAGAGAATACTTCAAATAGTACCTTTTTAAATGTAACCAGGCTAAAAGTAAACATGATTCTGGTTATAATATTCGAGACACCCATTTAAAACACTTCAAGATTGGCATGGGTACCTTTAAAACGAACACCATATTTGAATGATACACCAGAGGTGCTTATTTTAATAAAATTATTCAAGATTGCTCCGCGTCCCTTTAGAATCATTAGAGCATTCCCTATGCATTCAATATATATGTTTATATCTCTCAGTAACGGCAATATCTGCAGATTTCGAAACATTATGGTTTAGGTTTAAAACACGGCAGTCTTGATTTTCTTTATTTAAATTCGCGGCGTCCAGTCAATTTCTTTCCTCTATAAGATCAATTAAATTCGTGCCCTTTGTGACTGCTTCTTGTCGTTCGTGTGTGTTTTAAAGTAATGAATTCTAAGTCCATACTCTGTACTATCATACCGTTACTTATAATAATAAAAACGTATTAACTTAACTTTGAAGAACTCGATATCCTGTGAAGTTATATTATTTAACTTTTACCGATTCCATTAAGAAAACAACGCTGTCATACTTCATTGCAATGTGGTAAAGTAGTTATATCTGGTTAAAGAACTCGATATCCTGTGAAGTTATATTATTTAACTTTTACCGATTCCATTAAGAAAACAACGCTATCATACTTCATTGCAATGTGGTAAAGTAGTTATATCTGGTTTACTTTTGTTATTCCTAATTATTTCACAGACCTAATAGCTAATTATTAATATGTTGCACACACTATATGCAGAAAGTATAAGAACGGAAGTAAACTAAATTAATAATGTGTTTCACTTTATAGTTTTAAACTATAATAAATTAGTTTCTGAGAATATCAAATACCAGATAGTTTTCGTCTGCTCGTATAGCTATTTTGACCAGTGCACATTGTATTAACAATACAAATAACATATACTGAAAATAAATCTCAGCCTGTTATAAAGTGCCTCTTTAATTATAAATTAAATCAGTATTCGTCGCAAATCATAGTTGAAAATGTTATGTCGCCTGATAAAATTATATAATACAATAAAGTATGCATAATTAAAATTAAGGATTGTTCCATGCATTAATTAGTTCGTTAATTGTGACTGGCTGATTGAAATAAAAGGGAGTAACTGACTCTATTTCACAGCATGTGATTGGCCAACATATAAGACGCCGAGAACCCCAACTGTGACTGTAATGATAAGTTAAAGATGAACATTGTCCTAAATCAACAAATCCGCTGCTGATATGTTTTTAATTATTAAATATCATTATAGATACGATGTTTATTATGTTATTGATGTATGCTTAGTGAAAATATGTTTTTAAACATAAAAATCAAATTGCGAACAGGCATTGCTAAAATATCGAAAAAAGGGGGAACATCTTCCTCGTATAACTGAAGTGACGTCATTGGGAACAAAAAAATCCATCAGTACATAGGGAAAGCACGCAAAAACAGTACAGCGTGTATGAAAATGTCGGAATTAAACTGTTTTTATCGAAAATCTGACAGTAAGTCACCGGCAACACCGCATATCTTGGTACATATACACTACTCAACTTCTATAATCGGTAACCCAGTTTTTTTTTGTAAATAACAGAAATATTAAAAGCTGGAAATGACCGAAATACATACCAATCTTTTATTAAGTTTATCAACAAAGTAATCTGAAATCATTTTTTTTCCAGGTTACATTGCTGATAAACATAATAAAATATTGGTATGTGTTTCGGTGATTTCCAGTTTATAGTATTCGTGTTATTTCAAAAAACCTGGGTTACCGATTATAAAAGTTGAGTAATGTAAACTTCGGGCGAAATTCAGTATATTCCGAATGCATGGACATGGTCTAATACTTGTTCATTAATACGAGCTTCAGATAATAAGGACTTTACTTTTGCGGAAAAGTAGACATTGAAAAAATATATTTAGTACGTGCATATTTTTCAAATAATTGATAAAAAAAAAAAAAAAAAAAAAAAAAAACATAATAAATAACACAGCATCTAGTTTCTATAGTATCAGGGAGAAAAATATTTATGCCGTACGTGCCCGCCACCTGGTGACCAAAACACTTGAGGAGTGGCACGTATTAAATTTGGATTTGCAGTATGACATGCTCTCCACGTGCCCCCAACTAACAATATACCACACATCCACTAATCACCTATTGCGTAGCCCTATTGAAGTACAGCCTAATTAGGGTACATACGTCGGTATATGACAAAAGCACGTACCATTTAGGGAAACATAGTTTTATGACACATTTCCTGTTTATTGCAATTCCGTGAGCGGTGCAATACCGCCGCGGCGAGCCACGTTCTGCACAAGACGGATTTATGATACGGATATAGGATGCGTGGAAAACTAGTTTATCGCGCAAAAAGAGATAAACATACTATTATTTAAATATAGCCAAATGTATTATGAGCACTATATTATGTATTATGTACATGTAGAGCAGTAGGAACGCCACGTACCTATAACATATCAGTTCTGTTCGCATTTTAACTCCGCGAACATGGACTATTTCTTTGTATTTTACGGACTATTTTATGAATTTTCAATTAAAACAGACGCCATTTTTTTACACCCGAAAATGGGCGCGCTACGTCGGCGAGCACTACGGGTACCTATGGAGTCTTACAACACGCGTACAGTGTTTTATACCGTAGATTATGTAAAAATAATACCTTACCGGACGAAATAACGTTCCATTATGTGTAAACACGATGCAGTGTTGGTGACTGACAGGTCACCGTGACATAACTTGACACGTGAAATTGACATGTTGTTGCAAGTTGGATTTGGGAGTATTGTCTGCTGCTGGAGTTCCATGATCAAGGTATTTGTTTTGTCATTAAAATGTGTTTGTTAATAAATAGTACACACCCCTTTTAGATCGTGCATATTTAGACATTGGCCTAATACAGTGCCTAAAAAAGTAGTGTATAGTGTATAATAGAAAGTTCATAATCACAATAAGTGTTTTTCGTGTACTCCGATCTTTCCAGTAACTGGATGTACTGTAAACTGTAGAACGTTTCGTGGAATAAAACTATTGTTAGTAGAAATGCACATTCGTGAATACATAACCCGATACAACTACCATTGAAACAATGTAATCTGCCATAGACATTTGACTGAAATCGGTCAGATTCATATTTATGTACAGAAGTTTTGAGGCAAGGAAGTGATTTTTAATTTACATTTATTTACATTCTGGATTGATGTTGTTTTCAGAGAGGTCTCAAATGTGAATCGAGCCCTTGGGCAGCTCTGAGTGAATTGATACTGACGACTTCAGAATGTCAAGCCGTATTAAATGCCATTGGATCATATGGAGGTAAGAGCCTTTTTAAAAATTGTTTGCACTTGTGTAGTTCTTTAAATGGAGCTTGTGTTACGCTTCAAAGTTAGAGTAAAAAAAAATTGTGATTGTCATATGAGCTCGTGTAAACTACATGTACTGGATACATGCGAAAACAAGTTGTGTTAAAGGGACACTAGGCAGTCTTTATTTGTTTAAAACTTCTGGAGTTCGGTTATTTTTTCTGCATAGTTTGCATTTGTGCATCATTAATATTATTTATTAGAATAGTTCAGAAGAAATTGTTTTACACATTACTTACTGTTGATAATAGTGCACCTATAATAATTTATTTAACTTTTAATGCAAGCAGGTTTAAATTTAACATGTTACCAGGTTAACAAATGGAGATGCTAATGTTAAAGCTTGATAAATACTTCAAGATTGCCGTTTGTCCCTTTAACATCATCCAATTGGTCTATGTGATGGGTCCTCAATTTATTAAAGGGACTCAGAGCAAATTTCCAATCTTGTGTCTGTTTTACACATTTTCACATCAGAACAGACCACACATCTACAAATTTAAAGTGTCTTCTCAACTGCCCTATTTAATCATGTTTTATTTCTAAAACTAGCGGCATCACCAGGTTTTGAGACAGAAAATAAATAGTTGTATAGTAATGTTTTCTCCCCATGTAAAATGACCTTACTAAGTCATTAAAGTAAAATATCCTATGAACAAAACGTGTACAATTTAACGTTTTTAGATTTTTGGCTAGACTTGTATTTTATTCCCCTTCTAGTAAAAATGGCTTATAATACATTGCACCCTCTGTCAGATTTAACTTTCCTTATAATAGATTCTTGCTGTACTGTTGGGTGAAACATACATTAAAATGGTTCTATAATCATGTCAGTTCAATCATATACTCGTATGATACACAATATAATATGTATTGACCCTTTACTTGATGTGCCATTTACTCAGTTTTGGTCAAGGGACGTTTATAGCATATCGGCTTTGAATCCAGTGAACACGGATTCAATTCTTACTGGCGCCACTGGGTTACTTCGATGTGTCCTGCTAGCCTCGTTCGTCTGATGGGAACGTAAACCGGGTGGTCCTGTGTATCGGAGTCTGTCCTCCCTCCAAGCACGTTAAAGAACCATAGGTATCTAATCGGTAGTAAGCGTAGGGCAGGGTTCCTGGATGCCTATGTATCTTTCCTCCTCTCTTTCGGGCGGTTCGAAATAACCTGAACAACGTGTTGATGAGGCGTTAAACAATAATTAAATTTTAAACTGTCCCATTCCCCTAAACATGCCCTAGATCCCTCTCGCAACACCTGATTCAAATTGAATACTCTGCTCGACTTATATTAACTTTTTATTCTGTCTTTCTTTTCTTTCAGTCTGCACGTCATGTGGAAGAAGACTCCATGTACACCACTGGCCAGAGTCAATGCTGAAGTTTATGTTCGCTCAATTATTTGCTTAATAAAGTATACATATGAATTAAAATATTGTCTTTATAATTATGCCTTCCACCACAAAGTGGTAGGTGAGACAGATTAGATTTGGCCTTTCCGTTCGTCTGTCACAAATCTTGTCTGCGCTACTTGTTGGATTTTGACGAAACTTTGTACAAACTCTTTATTACTTTCTCTGAAGCTAATTTCATAAAACTTCATACTTTGAATGCCTTTGGTGAAATGATAATCCCTGTTTATTTTGAAGTCAGTAGTTGAAAGGTCCGTTACCATGACCGGAAAATGAAAAGTATTGCCCACACAGTTTTTCCTATTACCTAAAGCAAATTTCATGAAACTTCATTGCTGGACAGTGGAAAGAGGATGATCGTTTGATTTTTAGGTAAAAGGTCAAGTTCCCTGCAGACATCCACTATCCAAGGATAAGCATATGTTACAACACACATGTTATAATATTAATGGTATAATATATGAATATTTTCTTGCACAATGTTGAATCCAGTAAAACAAGTGGTTTTGTTCACCGATACTGTCGCCTGTGAACCAAACCACTTGTTGTTAAATTACAGGATTCAACAGTGTGTAAGACATATTCCGATCATCCATTTTTTTTTTTAAATCATAAATTATATTAAAACAAACAAAACATGCTATTTGATGAAAACAGACGTATTCAAATTTTCAAAATAGCAATATTCGCAGAATATAGTAGATTTCAACTGCTAAAAACAAACATGTATTTTTTTTCCAGGAAATAATACTTCTATGAATATAGTATATGTTCAGGGAAATGTTTAATATGTCTGTTTTCAAATAATACAAATCGTAACGCACCGCACATGTATATTCAGAATTTACTTTCAATATAGTAGTGAGTATGACTGCGTTCTGGGACCATATAAATATAAAAGAATAATATATATAAATATATATATATATAACTGTATATGCCCTATAAATATAAACGACCCGCACCTTTTGGATTCACGCGTACAGTGTTTTACAACATCACAAATCTGGCAGGTGCTCCATTGACACAATGTCATGTCCACGTTTATGTTATGAAATCTTCGAATCTACACATAATCATGTTTATTACCGACAGTAGCATGTATGTTACTCGTCAGTCATTTATTTACTTGGTTAAAGGGACACATGCCAATCTTGCTTTCTTTAAAACTCGAATCGCCCCCTCAGTTTTAAACGAACAGTTAAAAGAATATACTTCTTTCTGCCTGTTAAACTTATATTAGTTTATCGCTTTTTCTGATTTCGAAAATTAACTCTGCAACGTATGTTGCCGCCATCATGATTTCATTTTCCGATATACCGTTGCAACATTGTTTGTTAAAATAAATTGGCCACTCTGACATAAACCCAAAGCATGTATAGATAAAAAATTTAATGTAAAATACATGAACACATACATTTTAAATATATGTCTTTCCTTAATCAATATGAATGTTGCCGTCTTTGGGCCGGACGGTCCTGTTACTTAATTAGTACTTGTCTCCGTTTATTGAAATTCTACATATATACAGAGGAGAGATGTATCTATATGATTTAGTAATTATGCTCGCTTCTAAAATGACGAAATAAATCGATTTGAATAAAAGGCGCATTCTCAGCAATACACAACGTATTGTGTGTACGGGTTGCAGGGGGGGAAGCCCACGGGGTTGGAGGGATACTACCGTAATGTTGCTCTCATAAATACTGTGAACATACTACATCAATAATATAACAACTACTGAACAATGCTGAAATCGATTTATCTTTATAAATGAATTCATAATTCCACAATTGTATTCCGTGCGAACATCGATTTGGAACGTCGATTCGGCGTATTTAAACGATTACGGTGTACTTCGTTAATTTTCGGGGGAAACAAGTACTTGCCTCCGATTTTTTTTATATTTTACATATCTACAGAGGAAAGATGTATTTACGCGTACATGCTTTTGTTTTTCTCTCTCGCTTCTAAAATGATGAAATAAATCGAATTTGATTAAAACTGCGCATTCTCAGCTATATACAACTTAATCAATACGGTATGGAGGGTGGTGGGGGTGGAATGAGGGGCGGGGTTGCAGGGATACTACCGTAATGGTGTCCTTGAGAAAAACGGTGAACATTCTACTCTAATAATTTATTAAATATAGAACAATTTTGAAATCAATATATCTCCTAAAAAGGATTTCACAAGTTCATGGTTTTATATCCCGCGTGTACATTAACTTCGAAAGGCGAGTGTTCATATTTTAGCGAACGCGGTGTACTTTGTTAATTTTGGGGAAAAAAAAGTACTTTTTTCTGATCGACTTTAAATTTTGGGTTTTAATGGTAGACATGTCAATGAACATTTTCATGAAAAAAAAATCATTCTCGTTGTTAAAACATTTTTTTTTTGCATTTTTTTCGGATTCAGAAAATTAGCACTGCAACATATATTTACACTATCCTCATTTCCTTTCCCGACGTACCGTTACAATTTGGGTTGTTAAAACCTATTCTGAGCACTCCGGCATAAACCAAAAGGATGTATAGATCAGAAATTTAATCTGGAATGCATGGATACATACATCTGAAATATATGTATTGAAATAATGGAATTATTTCATTTCTTGTGTACCCGGTCGCGTCTGTAAATGTATATGCATCATGCCGTCTTTGCGTCCGTGGGTCATGTTAGTTAATTTTGGGGAAAAAAAAGTACTTGTCTCCGATTTCATTAAAAATTTGCATATGGACAGAGGAAAGATTTATCTACGCGTACATGCATTTGTTTTTATTCTCGCTTCTAAAATGACAAAATAAATCGATTTTGATTTAAAAGCGCATTTTTGGCAATTTAAACCTTAAAACAACCTAAATTCATCCCTTTGAAAAATACCTTTAACTATTAATGGGAATTACACGAAGTGTACACCAATTATGTTCGACCAATGTAGTTTGTGAATATTATTACTTTAACAACGATCTGTGATTGTGTTTTGTTATAATCACAGTTTATAAATAAGAGGTGTATAAATCTGACCAGTGAAAATTTTCCCAATAATGTCATTTTGTTATCGATTTTATCACGTGACCTTGTTTGATAAATATCCCTACGCCATAAGGCTGGCGTTCCTACTGGAGATCGAAACAACAGACCTATTCTAATTCAACAGCTAAACAATCACGGCGTATATAAAGATCTAAGACTATATCCCTTTCTACAATTTAGCATACGTTTACCTGATGAAATGATAAGATACTAGAACAAAAACTGTTATGTTACCTCATTTATTAAGTTGCATGTTTTTTTTAAATGCACGAATTATATCGTCCTTCCGCAACTTAAAGGAAGTACATCAGGCTTTGGAGGCAACACGTGCATTCATAAAATACAAAGCTATGAAATTACTAAATTATATTGTGAAATGGCTCTAAGATATATATAGATCATTAGGCTTCCTATACTACAGCGCAATAATTGCTAATTATGAATTACAGCAAGGCTTATTAGACCATGGAGTAATCACCAGATTATAAATAGCCTTCACACGTGATCACCGCGGCGATACTGACACATGACGATCGCTTTGAAAGATGTTGCGATTTTGTTACCGACAAGATTAAAGTAGCTATCCCTGGCACGTAACCTTAGTTAGTCAATTCCATATTTATGTCTTTTATTGTATGTGTTCGGTGTAATTTACTTTGGTCGTTTATGGTTCATTTAGTTCATTTTTCTTATTTTAATAGCGAAATAATATATTGAACAATTTTAAAAGAACTACTAATCTTGATGTACTCCCTTTAACCAAGTGAAAATCGATATTAGAGTGTATTGATAAGCGAGTATTCTACACAATTTAAATGTACCCATTTCACATCAGTAACCGGCGCTATAACAAAATACGGAAATATTAAATGGTGTTTAATGGTTTGTCAACACATGCAATGTTATTTAGAGCCGTCCCAGAAGAAGGGTTTGGGATATATACAAATCCGATAACTTGATTTATTCGGAATAATGAAGATATGCCTATGGTCCCTTAAAGTGCTCGGGAACACTATATATAGGTCCGTGAACGTCCCTATTCGACGGACGAGGCTATGAAAAAGTGTCAAGTACGTATAGTTAACGCCAACTTTCATTATATATGAACATTTATAGTTCCAAGCACAATGCCTTACGCTGAGCTACCGAGGTAGCTGTCTTATGGAGAATGAGTATAATTAAGCATTATTAGTTGCAAGCACAGTTTAATTACCTGACTCTATTTCGATGCGATTTCATTGAATGCGTTATAAATATAAATAAACGTTTCAAAACAAATTCAATTAAAATAACTTATGAAACAACATGTTATGATACAGATAGACGGAGAGCGCTTATATATGTGTGTGTGTGTGCGTGTGTGTGTTGGATGGTGTGGAGTGGAAGTTGGGTTTGTGGGGAAATGAGGTGGGGTACGACGTGGCGTGGTAGGTCGGGGAAGGCTGTCTATCCGTTTCGTTTCAAAAGAACTTTCACATGGTCTAATATTCTTTATTTTTCAGTACTTTTTCACCACTTACTACACGTTTGATAAACAGCCTGGTTGAGTTTTTGCGTCTTCATGACTGGTCGATAACAATAATTGTATATGTTTGACACTAATCAAGTTGATATATTTATTAAAGTAACATACATGTGACATGCTTGTTTCCTTTCATAACTTTAATGAAAAGTGTGGTCTAATTAGAGATAAATAATTCCGTTCATAATATAACAAAAAGCCGTAAAAATTAGTTCACAGTATTCACCATAATACATTTTATGTAAATAACGAATACATACTAAATATGGCGACTAAAGTTCCCGTATCGTCAGTTGGCATTGCGGCTAATTGGTTTGTTGTATAGCAATTAATTAGTACACTTTCCATTATACATATACACTTGGTGCGTCAAATCAGTGATCATCAGAATGAAAACATGAAAGATTGACAACGATCCTTGATTATAAATATCATTTCTAGAGAAAAGTGTGGTCTTAGTTTATCATTCATTTGCTCAGGTTATCGTTCAATAACGGGAGCGCAGACCTTCATTAAATTAATCATAGCATTTGAAGTTATTGATAAGTTATAATATTTGTTGTTTCTTATACGTTTATTTTTTTTATTTTTTATATTTTTTGGTTTTAATTTAAAAAAATACATATACGTTTATACATACATATATGTTAGGCTTCTCTTAGATACATGTTAATATCCTTTAGTAGCTATATGTTTGCATGCTTTTTCCTCTTTGTTCGTGTGATTATTTTTTATGTGTTTATTTGGAATTCTCCGCATGAGGCGGAATATATTTATCAAATAGTTATCTGAATTCAAAATCCAATTTTTGAAGTTTGTAAATTATTAAAAGACAGCATTATAAATGTGAAGCTACAAAACGTTGTTGTTATAAATGTAATAACACTTTATAACATAATACTTTATTACATGCAATTAGTAAAAAATAAACGGTATGTGACGCTTTGAAAGATACGTGTACTTTGCACAGCTGTATGTTGGATCCGCCGAATGACATTTTCATAATATGTTGATTCGTTAAATTGTTTTGTGTATTTGCGTTTATCATACGTTTAAAGTTAATTTGTTATACTTAGTTTGTATCGCTATACCCATGCTGTGTAAGCACAATAAAAGCCGTATATATAAACAGGGCTCTCTATGACGTCCCAGCTATAAAGTATGTTTGACTCTTTAAACATTACGTTTGATTTGCACTAAATGTATTATAAGAACCGAATCGTGATCAATATAATCATGTATAATTGTTTAAAACCTTATATTTAATACGAAAAGTCAACTCCGCCGTTCAGCGTGTCAGTTATTATGATTACACAACACCTAGTACACACACACGCAGTAAGCGTGTCATTCATTCCATGCGCGGCGGCTGTTTATTCAATCCACTTAGTGTTAATCACATAACGCAAATAAATATACATGTATCATATAGCGATGCAACTCATTCTTTATACAACACCATGTATAGCTTAACAAAGTATCGCCATTAATATAAAATAGTATTCGTCTGCTACGAAATAATTATATAGATTTATTTAGCGCAACGGAATGTTTTAGTGGTTAAATGATCTGCATTCTCATTGGTCAAACGGAAAAACGCAGAAACCCGTTTTTTACCGTTTGCTCAGTCACCGTTTACAGTTTAGGCGTTTCGAGTTCTGATTGGTCAAACTAAATATCAGCAACCAGATTGGCTAAACTTACAAACGCAAAAAATCCAAATGAGACAAACCCGTTTTCAGTCGAAAAAAACGTTGGAAACGTTTTTCTTTAATTTTCATTGGTTGATCTGCAGAAACCCAGTTAAACGCGTTTGTTTTGTGCCGCGTTTTGAGTTCGTTTTGCTATCGTTTCAAACTAGTTTGTGCTCGGTAATAAAACGGTTCTATAGCTGTACGCTATTAATATCCCGTAAACAAATACACGCTATTAATATCCAGTATACATATACATTTAACCAAGTTTACGTTACACCAGGAAGTTGACGAATGTAATGTTTTGTGTCAGCTGATAAGTTCAGTATACTTAATCGTGCGACAGTGAATATATTTGTGTTATAAAAATGTGGACAAACGTCATGTTTCGTGAAATAGTGTCTCTAATTGCCATTATAGCAGTCGGTATGTATTTTTTATCTTTAAAGCGTCATTACACGTCTTGCTTACACACATTCATGTGTATGTATTGATGTAAATTCCTGTACCCTGTACGAATACCTGTTTATCGTATTAAACATCGCTGCGTTTCTTTCATAGAATAAATGAAATTTATATTCGACTAACTTTCACATTAAACTATTCAACATCATACTATAATATCATGTATAACAAGAAAAGCTATAATACATGCATTATAGCATGGGGAGTACGAACATGTGTGAGGCCCTCCCAGGGGTTTGGGGTATCTGGGGAACATGGACTATTACTTTTAGGAATCTAGGGAATATTGGCAATTAATTTAAGGGATCCAGGGATCAAAGGCCTACTTTTAGGGTTCTAGGGAACAGTATTTTAAAAGAAAAAAAAAGAGAAAAAAGTACTTAATTTGTAGGTATAGTTTACTTTTAAGACATGACATCTGCTTTAGTATCACCTTTTAGGACGGGTTTTAGTAGCGCCTTAATCTTCGATCTTGATCTGTCTGTCCGTCCGTTCGTCAGTCCGTGAACATTTTTTGTGGCGACGTCTCTTCTAAAATCTATTAGAAATATTTACAAGAATGTGCCCATAAGGTCTAGTTGATCCTAGAAAAAATGAAGGTTGATATGAAATCCAAAGATGGCCGCCAAAGCTAAACAGAGATTTAAAACTATTGTATATATTAAGAATATTGTAGTGACTACTCCTCCAAAGCTATAAGTGATACTGATATGGGACCGTTACTTAAATGACCAGCATGACATAAGGTTTGTCCTTGATGAAAATCATTTTGATTCGACGTCAAACATGGGCACAAGCGGAAATCTTTGTTTGCATAGAGTTATATAGGGAAAGTTTGTGGCAACCACTCCTCTGAAACTACTGTATCTATGTTTATCAAACTTGATCGGTATGTTGCTCTTGATATCTAATTGGTGCTAAGTAAAGATCAGTTATCAGCCCATAATTTCAAGATTGCCCCCACAACTAAAAATAAAATATATATCTATATAATTTTGTGGCGACTACTTCTCAAACACCATAGGGGGTATTGATTTGGAACCTTTACCAAATTGAATGGCATGACACATATTTGGCCCTAAACAAAATATTTATTTTGATTAGATTTCAAACATGACTACCAGCTGTCGTCTTTGTTTACAGAGTTATGTAGGAAAAACGTTTGACGACTACTCCTCTGAAACTACTTGATGGATGTTCATGAAACTTTACAGGAATATTGCTCCTGATGTATTGTTGTAAAAACCAGGTCGGTCGGAAATTCAAGACAGTGTGGGGGGGTGTTCTGCAAGTGGTCAGTGTTCTCCCCCATACCCCACTACCCCATTTTCCCTACTGTTTCCATCTATTGATCGTTTCTCCAGCCTTTCCTTTCTCGCTTCTTCCACCGCACTCCGCCGTTTTCTTCTTCTTCTGCGAGTATCAGTTACTTCCGATTTTATTTTGGTACCCCTCGATTTGAGATAAATTGAGAGAATTTGTAAACACCGCACTTCCAACCCTTCGACATAATATCCTAGATTGATATATTTTGCTTTGTGTGAAAGAGGAAGAGAGGCAAGGTTCATTCTCAGTTTTCTGTCTGAGGGATGATGTACAGGCTGACATGAAAAAGATCCCTTTCAACCCTCTTAGGTTCATAGCAGATGAGACTGAAAGTGCAGTTTACCTGAAGACATCCTGCTTGTCATCACTTGTGAAATCAAGCATTATTCCTTTGAAACTGGTGATGAGAATTGCATACATATCCAAAAAGCTCTTGTCAAGTCGCTTCAGTTTTATCACAATGTTACCTATGTCTGAATGCGTAACGCGAACATGCATTGTTGCATGTTTATTATTGATTTGGCCTTGAAGAATGTTAAAAATAGTATAGATGTAAACATGTTTACCATGTGTGCAAACCATTTATGCAGATTCATTTATGATTAAATTTGGACTGTTCTCATTAGACTGTTTTGTGCAAATTCATTTATGATGAAATTTGGACTATTTTCATTGGACTGTATTAGTGGGGAAGCTTTTAGAACATTCTTTGGGCGGTATATAAACAGACTCTGAGAGCAGCTCAACATTGGAGTTGAGTTCTGTTTATTAAAAAGTTAATTTGAGTTGGATGCTTTTAAAAATATATATTTGTGAGAGGATTTGCTTATTATGTATTGTGCTCATTGATAATAACAGTGAAATTGTATATTTAGACTAAACCGGAAATATTGGAAATTAATTTGGACTGAAAGGACAATTAACATTTTGATTTTAGAGACACTTACTGTTTTGGATTAAAGAGACACTTACTGTTTTGGATTAAAGAGATACTTACTGTTTTGGATTAAAGAGACACTTGCTTATGTGAATTAAAGGAACATTGGATAATTTTATTCGGACTTAATTAAAAAATCGGATATTAATGAAAAACTGGATTTGTGTATTCTGTAAGTGAATATTTTATGTAAATAAATTTGTTAACTATATCTTTGTGTTGCTGGTTTTGGTTCCTTTCTTGTTACATTTTAACTCGTAACAACAAGCACAGAGACAAATGATAAAGAGGGTCAGCCTGATTGGCCTGCGAACAGAAGGTCATAAGGACCAGGGAAAGATGACAGAACACATATTTGTTTTATTATGATGATATGTAAAAGGTAAACGCAGTCCAGAGGAGACTGCAGTATGTGTTTTACATAACAGATTAAGCCAACAATATTTGGTACTTTGTGTTGAATGCTTTTTGGGAGCTAGGGAACAGTCTTAATAGTATAAGGGATCTAGGGAACATGGACAAATACTTTTGGGGAACTATGGCAAATACTTTTGGGGACCTGGGGAACAATGGCCGTTACTTTAAGGGATCTGGGGAACAAGGAGCCCACTTGGGAAGGCCTCATGTTTAAAAGTCAGTGAAAAGATGATATTTACAATTTTAAGCATGACATCTTAGCAAGAATTTGACCAATCAATGATCAGTCAAGTGACACAGCTCCAAAATGGGCGAAGGGTAGTATAAAGCCAAGGCGGCATTTTCCCTTCCAGAGGGATTTAGATGAACCTAGACCACCATTAATTTTACATAGGCCTGTTAATAAATACCTAAACGAACATATCCAATCCTAACTATGCTGGCCATATAAAACACACAATGTAGTATCACTCAGGCCCAGTGCAACACAAAAATGGGCCTTAGATGATGTGTTGATCTTCTTTTTTTCCACAATGTTTTCCAAACTAGAAGTTAACACATTCGTTTTGAATTATGAGGTCAAAATGACCAAAGTACACTCCAAACTGTGCGTCATAGTGCAGCATGTCCATCTTACCTTTCTTCAATTTTGATGCGGTTTTCACTAACCTTTTTCAATAAAAGCAAGTTAAATGTTTCAGAAATAATGGAAAACATTCAATACATACCAGCCCTGTGTCTTTCATCACTCATATGCATCACACTTCACAGTAACTAACTCAATAGTTTACCTAGAACTACTTTTGCGTACCACCAGATTGGCCAAATGGTACCCGGTCTAGCTCCAGATCCTTTCCCCCCATTAGGTTTTCGCGCGTTTCCCCCACTCCCGCCATTTTTACGCGCCTTTTTGACGCGCCTTTCCCCCACTCATTTGATTGGATTTTGTTTTTTTAATAATACAGATGTCAGCAAATTTCCACCAGGTGCTATTTTACTGTGGTAAAACAAATTAGTGATCTGTGTTTCGCTCCAAATATTATCATTTGACACACTAGTAATACCATTTGGTGATATTACCTATTCGAATCAGTGATATCAGTGATTCGAATAGGTGATATCACCGATTAATTCTGAATGCGTAATATCATCTATTGAATGGGTGATATCATCTATTCGAATCAGTGATATCACTCATTCGAATCAGTGATATCACGTATTCAAACAGAATGAGTGATATCACCCATTCGAATACGCATATCACTGATTCGAATAGGTGATATCATCCATTTAATAGGTGATATCACCCATTCATTCATAATTAACCTATTCGAATCAGTGATATCACCGATTATCAATTCAGAAATAAACTCTTTTTAATACAATTCATTGATATCACCTTTTTAAAAGAGTGATATCACTCATTCGAATAGGTGATATCACTGATTCGAATAGGGGATGTTACTTTTTTTTAAAAATGAATCAGTGATATCACCTGTTCGAATGAGTGATATCACTCTTTCAAATACGTGATATCACTTAATTGTATTGAAAAAGCAATACGGCACCTCATACACTAGCAGGACAACTCCACTTGTGAACAAAGGTTGTATAACTGAGGTCATTTAATTATACTTATCGGATCAATAGTTTTAAAACCATTTTTTTATGGCGGATTACAAATGATGGTGGTGATTGTGATATGTAAAAGAAAAACGATAATTTAAACATCCTACTCATTTTACTGAATGTAAGTTATTTTGTATCACTTATACAGGATACAAAGACACGCTAAATTCCACTCATGAACATATTATCTCTGATATCAGGATAAACTAGTTAATAAGGGATGAAAATCCCCTTAACGGTATCAACTTTTATCCACATACTACGAGTTTGAAAAAAAAGATCCCTTTGGGTTCCAATTTCGGCAAAGTGTACGGGTGTTAATCATACGTAACGGGAAACCAGTAGCTACTTCCGGTGATTGACAAGGTCATTTGTATTCAGGCCTCCTCGGCGACGTCCTCTGTCCGGAGCCATTAGCAGCATCTCGCCATCGCCGAAGAATGACGAAATTGGACGACTATGTACGATCAATGACATCGGAACTCTTCGTTAATTTCCGCAATCGGAGCGTTGCTAACTGTTTCGCCAGTTACAAATAATCGATAAATATGATTATAAACAGGACAATTTCAATTGACTTTGATTTTAATGAACACTAATGACTTTACTGTTCAGGTCTTGCATGAGTACCAAGAGTCATAGAATCCGACTAATACATTAGAATCTAGACTATACAATTTAAAATGACGTCATCTGATTGCAACCGTTTTCCAGTGGCGACCTTGGCCGAGTGGTCAGAGCTTTCGACTTCAATGCAAGATCTGTGTTCAAGTCCCTAAACGTGTTTTATTATTATTTGTTTGTTGTCACTGTAATAATATAATTTAAAGCTATTTGATGGAATAATATAATTACATTTATTTATTTAAGGAATCTTTTGGACTGGATCTTTGATTTAGATAAGTAAAACCAAGAACACAAAACAATCATAACCGGGCGCCAGTTTCCAGCATTTCCATGAATAATTTTGACAATACAAGTCATGTAGTTTATATATTATTAGATTTGGATTATTTTGTTTTGACTAAATACGAATTAAATACTCAGTTTATAATAAGACAATTGGTTGAGAAATACATATTTTACAACCGAAACACTTTTTTGATAAAGGCTGTTCACGTGTAAACCGGCAAACACTTTTAAAATAACAAATTTTTTCAGTTAAACGTAATACTTTGCTATGAAAAAAAAAAGAAGAGTGTTTTAATTCAGATTTATCAAACACATAACAACCATTTTTAGAAACAAATTACAGTGATAATTTCATACAGATTACCGAAACAAATGCGATAATCTGTTTAACATTACCTAATTGTTTTAATTTTACAATATGCAAGCGCTTTAAACGGAAATTAAGGTTTACTGTCGTACTACAACCAATCCCGTTTTCGCTTCTTAAAGCAGGAATTGGATAAGTTACGAAAGTTAATACTCGGACCAAGTCATGAGCGCCTCGAGGAGTCGGGGAAAGATGCATAGGAAACACATGCTTTGTGCTTTTATATGATGGATCAACATTGTGTGCTTACCACGGATTTGAATCATGATTAGTTTAGGATGCATTTTATATGTGTGCTTGCCTTTTAGATAATTTGATTCCACCAGTTACATACTTCCCGCGATAAAGATACAGAATTATGCTTTATTATCCTTGTTGTAATTGTCAAAACTGTACGTTTATATATCAGTGTCGCAGTGTACTTTAGAGAGAGTTGATCTTACACTTGATATGTAACATAATTGTTGATAATGTTTTGTTTTTTTCAGTTTCATACTTGACGTTGTCATCAATGAATATCATGTTTCTTTTTTCATTTATTGATTATACTTAAAAGTCCTATAAGAGTCCATCAGGAAAAAAATACCCGATTGGGTATATTTGTTCAATTCCGCTTCTTCCAAATGTATCTTCTTTATGGAGCTATATGTGTATCTATATTATAAATTTGGGTCATTTAAAAAATATAGATCTATTTAAGAAATAGTAAATCGTACTGCACTAGCCTGTGTATGTTAACGTCTTTGTTAATAATCTATTCGCGCCCTTAAAGCTTCATAATCCGTTTTGGAGTAAAATGGTAAACGAAAATGTTAGAGCAATTTCACAAGCGAATTTCGTTAACTAACGACGAGACTATTGTTGTTATACGCAATAATTCACTGTAAACTGCACTGCATTTTTTCCCTAATTACTCACTTTTGTATCTTTAATAATGTTCTTAGTTTAAGTATATTTTAGAATAGTTTTGTGATACATGTAAGTCATTTGTTTTGACCAATAGTTTGTAAAATATTTATTTTTGTTTAAATGGTTACTTCTGTTGAGAGTTACTCTCCTTTTATACGCTTAAATATATAAACTTCATAACATTGTTAAGAAATAATATTAAAAAAAACACCAACGTTTGACCCATTTATTGCATTATGACACTATAACGTCTATAACAAAACGAAACATGGATAAATGTTATAATTTATTCTAAGAAAATGGACTTGAACGCTTTATCGGAATTTTGACAGTAGTATATATGCAATACCCTTAAAATGCACGACGCTGAAATTTAACGGTGATCGCTTTTAATACATCACGACGTCAACCAATCTTTTCCAGGTCACGCGCATATACCTATTGGAGATAGTTACAAAGTCGACGTTGGTATGGTTGTAGATTTATTAATATTGTTGTTTCGCACACAATAGAGGTAAAAAACGAAAACTAAAACCATAAAACTTTCAACTTTTCTGTTTGTCTGTTATCAATGATAAAGGTGTCAATATGCAATGACTTCATTTTGTATGTTGCGACATCGTTAAGACATAGTTTAATTTTTATTACTTTCCTAATAGAAAACTATACTGCGGATGTAAAACTAAATTACATACTGTACAGTTACTTCCCTTAGAATAATGAGCGCACTCAAACTCAAAGCAACATGTTCTCAAGGATAACCGAATGAAATCTTATAAGGTAAATATTCTCATTAAATACAAGCATGTCCATAGATGGAATGTTGTAACTAGTTGTATTCAGGGTCTTAGGTACCCTTGCGCCGAGTCAGGGTCGTATCTACTTGTAAACCTGGCCTGAAATTCGCCAACCATTCTTCAAACTATTCTTAGACTTGAGATCAATTACTGAAAACGAAATATTTCCATGACCTTCAAAGATAAACAATCGTAAGAAGTGGCTATTTATTAGTATGCATCATATTTATACATAGCAGCTTGTTATGAACGTTTATTCCACCGCCCCCACCCTTCACCCCGTCTCCCCGGAGGGGGAAATATTTATGGTTACATGAGTAAGAAATGCAGTTGTATTATGTTTTTAGTTGGCTTACATTTGTTTCATGATTGCGTTTCGTCCCCAAACATTAGGTATATACAATGATTGTATCAAATTGACCAAGTGTGTTTTGTTTTGATATATATTATATTATGTATATACAAGATATACAATTACGAACCCAATACTATTTCTATTACATATATCCAGTGTGACTATACCACACGATCTATGAGATCATTATTGCTAATTCTTATAGAAACAAATGGTTAACATTCGCCCACATTGAAAGCTTCAGAGTGAGATAAGATTTTTTATTTCTTAACCATTTCTTAATGTTGTCAACTAATACAATAACGCAAATAATGCACGATGCCCTCGCCTGCGGATAATCTTATAAATGGAAATAATTAAAGTTTGCACAACAAAAAAACCCGTTGAAAACCTCTGAAAATGTACCGGTAATATTTCGAACCATTTTAAATGAAGAAAACAAGCTGTTTATTTTTTATTTTTAAGAATAAGTGAAATCAATTTGAGCGAGACCACAGTGCGAAGCGAAATTTAAGTTATCTTGCTCCTAAATATTTAACTTTTTCCTTACTTATAGTTGGCCCTTTTAACGATGTAAACATTTAAAATAAGAGGCCCAAGAGGACATGTGATCGCACTACTGGATAATAGACACTCAGATACCATTTATATGAATTTATTTTGAAATCTGGCCAGTGAGATGTTTTAATATATTTTTAAAGATTTTTCTAAATATCCATAAAAAAACGGTTTGAACAATTGTGGTAGAGGGTCACACATCTTTTGAAATCTGTCGAATGGCTTTACACGAGAAAATGTATTAATTTTTAAAAAGTTGTTTTCTATATAGCCATATAGGAAAAATAAGCCCCGTCCCTGGCTGGCGGTCATGGTTTGAACAATCTTGGTAAATGGTCACCAAAACACCATTTCTATAAAATTACGTTGAAACCTGGCATTGAAGTGGTTTTTAGACGGGATGAGATTTAAAGTTTTCTATAATAATATAGCCATATATGGAAAATACGCATCGCTTCTAGCGGCAATGTGTTTTGACGGATCGACTTGAACAATCTTGGTAGAAGGTCGCTCAAGCATTATTCTGTTTAGTAAGGGTTTATAATGGAATTTTCTGGAATATAAAACTGCAGGACTATATCCTATCTTCCTATATTTTCCTTCTGTTGGCATGACAACCAGAGTTCTGGGTGGATTGCCAGATTTTGAATAACCTTGAGAGATAACCACCCAAAAATCGTTCCTGTGAAGTCTTATGAAATTTCGCTAAGTGATTTCAGAGAAGATGTTGTTTAAAGCAAAAGGTTTACGACGACGACGGAAGACAACAGTGACGGACGAAGTCTGGCGACGGACAAAATAACGATAGAATCTTAGGTTTTATAAAGTTTTAGATAATTGACAACAAAAATGACAACACGATTTAGCATAAAAAAATCGACTTCACGGATTAGCATAATTTAAATATTAATTCATTCTTGGGAACTGGTTTTTAACCCAAAACCCTTTCCCTTACCTGATGTGAAATAATAATGGGGAAGTGTTCGTGATAAAAACGGGGTATATACATGGATTTTGTTCATACTATGTGCAAAATTAAAGTATGCTTAAAGGATAAGCAAATTATTTCTGGTACATTTTCAGAAGTTTTCCAAAGTATTTTCCAAAAGTAGCAACTTTCACAAAAAAAAAGAATATCAGTCGAGGGTAGCGTACATTTTTTGCGTTCGAATGCGCTTTCTTTGGTAGAAAATGGTTAAGAAATAAAAAAATTATCACACTCAAAATCTTTTAAAAGATTTTTCTAAATATCTATATAGGAAACGGTTTGAACAATTTTGGTAGAGGGTCACAAAAACATCATTTAAATAAAATTATTTTGAAATCTGCCTAATGGCTTTACCCGAGAAAATGTATTAATTTGAGCGAGACCACAGTGCGAAGCGAAATTTAAGTTATCTTGCTCCTAAATATTTAACTTTTTCCTTACTTATAGTTGGCCCTTTTAACGATGTAAACATTTAAAATAAGAGGCCCAAGAGGACATGTGATCGCACTACTGGATGATAGACACTCAGATACCATTTATATGAATTTATTTTGAAATCTGGCCAGTGAGATGTTTTAATATATTTTTAAAGATTTTTCTAAATATCCATAAAAAAACGGTTTGAACAATTGTGGTAGAGGGTCACAAATCTTTTAAAATCTGTCGAATGGCTTTACACGAGAAAATGTATTAATTTTTAAAAAGTTGTTTTCTATATAGCCATATAGGAAAAATAAGCCCCGTCCCTTGCCGGCGGTCATAGTTTGAACAATCTGGGTAAATGGTCACCAAAACACCATTTCTATAAATTACGTTTAAGTGGTTTTAGACGGGATGATTTTTAGAGTTTTCTATAGTAACATAACTACTTGAACAATCTTAATAGAAGGTCGCTTAAGCATTATTCTGTTTAGTAAGGGTGCAATTGCTGGTGCATTTTCAGAAGTTTTCCAAAGTGTTTTCCAAAAGTAGCAACTTTCACAAAAAAGGAATATCAATCCAGAGTAGCGTACATTTTTTGCGTTCGAATGCGCTTTCTTTGGTAGAAAATGGTTAAGAAATAAAAATCTTATCACACTCAAAAGCTTAAATGTGGGCGACTGCTTACAATTTTTTTCTTTAAGAATTAGCAATAATGACGTCATAGATCATGTGGTATAGTCACACTGATATCTGAAGACTAAATATATCGGAAGACAGTACTGATTATATAGGGCAGTTATAAGGCTTGATGTCCCTATGAAAAGTACTGATAAAAAAAGTTCTGTTGCCTGTTGATATTTTCTGTGACGACATTAATGACACTACCTATTGATAGGCAGCACTAACGATAGATTGCTTTTTGTTCTCCCCGAAGACAATATCGACACTAGCTCACAGCTGGAATACCAGTTGTAGGGCGCTACCTGTAGATAATGTGTCCATGGGAACTCAACTCTAGCTTTTGATATTGTCTCCGAGAACTGTACTAACGTAAACTGTTGAGCTGAAGCTGTTCTATTATCTCTATGGTCATTATTTCATCTGTTTATCAGTTATGACTTTATATGTTAATACGTTCCCTGATGATACATGTAGCTGTTGATAGAGTCACAGTGGATGTCATAGACGTCAGTTGTTGTTAGTAGCTCTGAGGATGTCACAGGCGTCAGTTATTAATAGAGTCCCTGTGGATGCTACCAACGACAGCTGTTAACAGAGTCCCTATGGATGTCACATACGTCAGCTGTTGATAGTGTACATGTGGGTGTTACAGACGCCAGCTGTTAATAGTATATCTGTGGATGTCACAGACGCCAACTGTTGATAAAGTCCCTGTGGATGTCACAGAAGAAAGCTGTTGATAGTGTCCCTTTCGATGTCATTGACGTCATCTGTTGATATTGTCCCTGTGGATGTTGCAGACGCCAGCTGTTGATAGAGCCCCTGAGGACAGTACTAACGCTACTTGTTGAAATTTTAAAGTAGGTCAGTACTAATGCTAGCTGTTGATATTGCCCCTGAGGACAGTACTAACGTTAGATGTTGATATTTTCCAGTAGGACAGTACTAACGTTAGCTGTTGGTATTGTGCATGAGAACAGGACTAACGCTAGCTGTTGATATTGCCCTTGAGGACAGTACTAAATTTAGCTGTTGATATTGTCCATGAAGACAGTACTAACGCTAGCTGTTGATATTGCCTCTTAGGACAGTACTAATGCTGGCTGTTGATATTGCCCCTTAGGACAGTACCAACGCTGACTGTTGATAGTGCCCCTGAGGACAGTACTAACCCTAGCTATTGATATTACTCCTTCGGTCAGTACTAACGCTGGCTGTTGATATTGCCCCTGAGGACAGTACTAACACTAGCTGTTGATATTACCCCTTAGTACAGTACTAACGCTGGCTGCTGATATAGCCCTGGGGACAGTACTATTGCTGGCTGTTGATATTGCTCCTGAGGGCAGTACTAACGCTAGCTGTTGATATTGCCCTTGCACATGTTGACATTGACCCTAAGGACAGTTCTTACCCTAGCTGTTGATATTGTCCCTTAGAACAGTACTAATGCTAGCTGTTGATATTGCCCCTGAGGACAGTACTAACGCTAGCTGTTGGTATTGCCCCTTATGGCAGTACTAACGCTGACTGTTGATATTGCCCCTGAGGACAGTGCTAACGTTAGCTGTTGATATTGCCCCAGGGACAGTACAAACTCTGGCTGTTGATATTGCCCCTGAGGACAGTACTAACGATAGCGGTTGATATTGTCCCTTAGAACAGTACTTACACTAGGTGTTGATATTGCCACTGAGGACAGTACTTACGCTAGAGTTGTTATTGCCCCTGAGGACAGTACTAACGCTAGGTGTTGATATCGCCCCTTTTGGCAGTACTAACACTGATTATTGATTTTGCCCCTGAGGATAGTACTAACGCTAGCTGTTGATACTTCCCATGAGGACAGTACTAACGCTGGCTGTTGACATTGCCCTTTAGGACAGTAAAGTACTAATGCTGGTTGTTGATATTGCCCCTGAGAACATTTCTGACGCTAGCTGTTTATATTGCCCCTTATGGCAGTACTAACACTGACTGTTTATATTGCCCCTGAGGACAGTGCTAACGTTAGCTGTTGATGGTGTCCAGGAGGACAGTACTAAAACTAGCCGTTGATAGTTCCTCTGATGACAGTACTAACGCCAGATACTGATAGTTCCCGCTGAGGACAGTACTAACGTTAGCAGTTGATATTGCACCTGAGGACATTACTAACGCTAGATGTAGAAATTGTCCATTAGGACAGTATTAACGTTATCTGTTGATATTTTCCAGGAGGACAGTACTAACGCTAACTGTTGATATTGCCCCGAGGACAGTGCTTACGCTAGCTGTTGATATTACCCCTTAGAACAGTACTAACTCTAGCTGTTAATATTGACCCTGAGGACAGTTTTTACCCTAGCTGTTGATATTGCCCCTGAGGACAGAACCAACGCTAGCTGTTGATATTGCCCCTGAGGACAGTACTAATGCTAGCTCTTGATATTGCTGCTGTGGAAAAACGATGGCTGTTGTTATTACCCCTGAGGACAGTGCTAACGTTAGCTGTTGATGGTGTCCAGGAGGACAGTACAAACACTATATGTTGATAGTGTCCAGGAGGATAGTACTAACACTATCTGTTGATAGTTCCCCTGAGGACAGTACTAATGCTGGCTGTTGATATTGCCCCTTTACTACAATTCTAACGCTGGCTGCTTATATTGCCCCTGAGGACAGTACTAACGCTGGCTGTTGATATTGCCCCATAGAGCACTACTAGCGCTGGCAGTTGATATTGCCCCTGAGGACAGTACTAACGTTAGCTGTTGATGTTGTCCAGGAGGACAATACTAACGCTAGCTGTTGACAGTTCCCCTGATGACAGTACTAATGCTAGCTCTTGATTTTGCCGCAGTGGAAAGTACTAACGCTGGCTGTTGTTATTACTCCTGAGGACAGTGCTTACGTTAGCTGTTGACGGTGTCCAGGAGGACAGTACTAACACTGTCTGTTGCTAGTTCCTCTGAGGACAGTACTAACGCTAGCTGTTGATAGTTCCCCTGAGGACAGTACTAACGCTGGCTGTTGAAATTGCCCCTTTACTACAATTCTAACGCTGGTTGTTTATATTGCCCCTGAGGACAGTACTAACGCTGGCTGTTGATATTGCCCCATAGAGCAGTACTAGCTCTGGCAGTTGATATTGCTAATGCTAGCTGTTGATGTTGTCCAGGAGGACAATACTAACGCTAGCTGTTGACAGTTCCCCTGATGACATTACTAAAGCTGGCTTTTGACATGACTAAAGCTGACTTTTGATATTGCTCCTGAGGACAGTTTTAACGCTAACTGTTGATATTAACGCAGTACTACCGCTAGCTGTTTATATTGCTCCTTATGGCAGTATAAACACTGACTGTTGATATTGCACCTGAGGACATTTCTAACGCTAGCTGTATATATTGCCCATTAGGACAGTACTAACGTTAGCAGTTGATATTGCCCCTGAAGACAGAATCAACGCTAGCTGTTGATATCGTCCCTGAGGACGGTGTTAACGTTAGCTGTTGATATTGCCAATTAGAAAAGTACTAACGCTAGCTGTTGATATTGACACTGAAGACAGTACTTACCCTTGCTGTTAATATTGCCCCTGAGACAGTACTAATGCTAGCTCTTGATATTGCTGCTGTGGAAAAACGATGGCTGTTGTTATTACCCCTGAGGACAGTGCTAACGTTAGCTGTTGATGGTGTCCAGGAGGACAGTACAAACACTATATGTTGATAGTGTCCAGGAGGATAGTACTAACACTATCTGTTGATAGTTCCCCTGAGGACAGTACTAATGCTGGCTGTTGATATTGCCCCTTTACTACAATTCTAACGCTGGCTGCTTATATTGCCCCTGAGGACAGTACTAACGCTGGCTGTTGATATTGCCCCATAGAGCACTACTAGCGCTGGCAGTTGATATTGCCCCTGAGGACAGTACTAACGTTAGCTGTTGATGTTGTCCAGGAGGACAATACTAACGCTAGCTGTTGACAGTTCCCCTGATGACAGTACTAATGCTAGCTCTTGATTTTGCCGCAGTGGAAAGTACTAACGCTGGCTGTTGTTATTACTCCTGAGGACAGTGCTTACGTTAGCTGTTGACGGTGTCCAGGAGGACAGTACTAACACTGTCTGTTGCTAGTTCCTCTGAGGACAGTACTAACGCTAGCTGTTGATAGTTCCCCTGAGGACAGTACTAACGCTGGCTGTTGATATTGCCCCTTTACTACAATTCTAACGCTGGCTGTTTATATTGCCCCTGAGGACAGTACTAACGCTGGCTGTTGATATTGCCCCATAGAGCAGTACTAGCTCTGGCAGTTGATATTGCTAATGCTAGCTGTTGATGTTGTCCAGGAGGACAATACTAACGCTAGCTGTTGACAGTTCCCCTGATGACATTACTAAAGCTGGCTTTTGACATGACTAAAGCTGACTTTTGATATTGCCCCTGAGGACAGTTTTAACGCTTACTGTTGATATTACCGCAGTACTACCGCTAGCTGTTTATATTGCTCCTTATGGCAGTATAAACACTGAATGTTGATATTGCACCTGAGGACATTTCTAACGCTAGCTGTATATATTGCCCATTAGGACAGTACTAACGTTAGCAGTTGATATTGCCCCTGAAGACAGAATCAACGCTAGCTGTTGATATCGTCCCTGAGGACGGTGTTAACGTTAGCTGTTGATATTGCCAATTAGAAAAGTACTAACGCTAGCTGTTGATATTGACACTGAAGACAGTACTTACCCTAGCTGTTAATATTGCCCCTGAGACAGGAATAACACTAGCTGTTGATATTGCCCCTGAGTACAGTGCTAACGTTAGCTGTCGATATTGCCGAGGAGGACAGTACTAATGCTAGCTGTTGACAGTTCCTCTGAGGATAATACTAACGCTAGCTGTTGATATTACCCCTTATGGCAGTACTAACACTGACTGTTGATATTGTACCTGAAGACATTTCTGACGATAGCTGTAGATATTGCCCATTAGGACAGTACTAAACGTTAGCTGTTGATATTTTCCAGGAGGACAGTACTAACGCTAGCTGTTGATATTGCCCTGAGGAAAGTGCTAACGTTAGCTGTTGATATTGCCCCTGAGGACATTACTATCGCTTGCTGTTGATCTTTCCAATTAGAACAGTACCAACGTTAGCTGTTAATAATGCCCGTGAGGACAGGACTAGCACTAGCTGTTGATATTGCCCCTGAGAACAGTACTAACGATATCTGTTGATATTGCCCCTTAGAACTGTTCTAACGCTAGCTATTGATATTACTCCTGAGGACAATACTTACCCTAGCTGTTGTTATTGCCCCCAGAGGACAGTATTAACGCTAGCTGTTGATATTGCCCCTTAGGGCAGTACTAACGCTGGTTGTTGATATTGCACCTTAGGACAGTGCTAACGTTAGCTGTTTATATTTTCCATGAAGACAGTACTAACACTAACTGTTGATATTTCCCCCTGAGGACAGTACTAACGGTAGCTATTGATAGTTCTCCTGACGACAATATTAACTCGAGGTGTTGATAGTTTCCCTGAGGACAGTACTAACGCTAGTTGTTGATATTGCATATGAGGACATTACTAACGCTAGCTGTAGATAATGCCCATTAAGACAGTTAGCTATTGATATTTTCCAGGAGGACAGTACTAACTCTAGCTGTTGATAGTGTCAATGAGGACAGTACTAACGCTAGCTGTTTATATTGTACCTGAGGACATTTCTAACGCCAGCTGTAGATATTTATTTTTTTAATTTCAATCACCAAATTAATGGTGATCCATTTATTCACCCCGTTCTTAAGTTTGTAAGGATCGGGGTGGGCCACCCCTCAGCAAACCGTACAGTTATTCGATAAAATATGCATCAAATATGTATTTGAATATAATACAACAAATATTTACAGAAGCTAGACTAAAGCATATTTTAATATAGACTTAAACAAATGGGGAGTTTTTTTTATTTCTTTACGATTTCAGAATGAGTGCAAATATGAATATTGGTCAAATATTTTAAAGGTAGTCATTGCAATATGTATATATTTCAAAATATCTTCAGTGGATAATATGTCATGGTTGGCATGCATCCCTTTAAAACTTAGAAGATATTTAATTTCACAATCTTCAAATGATAAACTTTACTTATTTATTATTTTTTGCATTCATTCTAAAATTGCAAACAAACCTTTTCTTTTCAAAAAACCCAGTGGATGATTTACATATATTTTTATTGAAATAAAGTTATATTACAAAGACACTCACAATATTAAAACAATGAGACATACATGTGACTTTATACCAGATCTATGTAATATCTCCACTGAGTTTTCCTATTATATTCTGGGGAAAAATAGTTGTGGAGAAAAATACATATATAAAAAGAAAGGACAAGCTGTTTCTAAGGAGATGTGACTCTTCATTACTCAATGGGTACAGTGGGGAACGTAGTGCAATAATATATTACAAGTAAGTACAATTTCTGGTGTTTTTGTCGTTGTTATTTACTTAAAAGCACAAAGTAACATTCAGGTCTCACACCTCTATTATCTCCCCTGAAAGCTCACGGACCTGGAGACAAAAGGAAAACATAAAATAATTCTATTTTTTCTCAATTTTAGGCAATTTTTAATTTGAAAAATAGGCTTTTCTTTGCTTTAGCATACATCTGCAGTGTAAAAGACAGATGATACAGAAAATCCCATGTTGATATGAGATTTCATTAAAATTTCAGAATTGTTTGACCGAAGCACCACATATTCAGCTAGATAGTGTATGAATTTTGTATTTTCCATAGGGTTCACAAAACATGAGCGAGAAAAAACAACAACCTGGCTAACTTATATATTTTATTGTTTTAAATTACTGGTCTTGGCTTTACTGAAGATATTAAACCAACAACAATGTCTGCTGCCCTGCTTTGAAGCTCAGATGTTGGAAAAGGCTGTACAGTAACCCTATGGGAAAATTAATTGTGGTGTGAGACCTGAAGAGTAGCTAATTTTTCATCATAGTCCCACAGAGGTCTTTTTTTTAAAGCCCGTTATACACCTTGATTCAATTGATTTGTATTTTAGTTTCAAAGTAATGATTTGTCAGACAATTGCAACTAGTTGTTGGTACAGATGAAGAATGTGTTAGGCACATATAGTGTCCAGTATATGCCCATATTAGGTATTTGATATAAATCTCATAATAACATTTTCAAGCAATTTGTGTGCATGTATGTATACTTTTTTGACAGCTGTGTAATCATGACAACTCATGTGATAAATAAAAAAACATGATGTTTTCTGGTGTATACATGTGCATTGTGTCAGAAGCCACATGTTTCTGTAAGGAAATATCACAGAGACAGCAGATATCTAATTTGATATATCTGATATCTCCCATATTGTTGATGTCTCAAATTTAAAGTTGTCAACAACTCATCTTTGTATGCCATACTGGACAGTGATCACATAAGTGATTGTTGTTGCTGCTGCTGTTGTTGTTGTTGTTGTATCTTCCAACTATCAAGTTTCTGTTGGTGTTCTCCATATTTATTACAGAGACAAATAATGTTGCTGTTCTGTTTAGGTGGAATTTCTCATTATTGTATTTCTGTTATCTAGTCGAAATAGGTGCATTTCTTTATTTTTTTATTTTTTTACCAAAACAGTTACAGTTACAGCTTCAATTATTTTTTATTCTGTATGGAGTATTTATGTATTGTGTTGCATTTCCTGAAAGCAGGTGACACAGATCATGTTTGGGGAAATTTTCATGCAGATTGAGAGAAAAATGGCAGATATATTACAGAAAAACTACATTTGGTGGCATTTCTTGTGTATTTTTATGTTAAAGGCACAATACCGCCAAAATTAAAGTGATACTCAGACTTTCATATCTTTTCATATACTTAGACCTAAGCTTATTTGGGGGTTAATTTGACATGTAGAATCTAAATGCATAGCTATTGACTGGTATACTTAAAACTTTTATCTTGTTACCATGGATACAGAAAGAAATGATATTTTTCCTATTAAAATTTCAGCAGTTGATCATTGAATACATATGTTTGATACCATGATATGAACTAATATTATTTTAATCATAATTATAAGATAGCAGATGACAAAAGGGGATTTTGGTAAAAATCTCATGAAGATTGAGGCACAAATGGTGTAGTTATCACACAAATGCTACATATTATGAAAACTTGTTTCGGACTTTTATTTCACAGCGGGAACTTGTCGAATCCACGCGTTACTCTCAATCACATAATCCTGAATCATTTCACTTGTAAATATGATAGAAGCATGCGTATGGTCTTATTTTATAGGTACTGCACATAGCTACTAAATGTTATGTTATGGATTATGTTGCTAAAAATATTTACTCTCTTCAGGTCTCACACCTCTATTATCTCCCCTGAAAGCTCACGGACCTAGAGACAAAAGGAAAACATAAAATAATTCTATTTTTTCTCAATTTTAGGCAATTTTTAATTTGAAAAATAGGCTTTTCTTTGCTTTAGCATACATCTGCAGTGTAAAAGACAGATGATACAGAAAATCCCATGTTGATATGAGATTTCATTCAAATTTCAGAATTGTTTGACCGAAGCACCACATATTCAGCTAGATAGTGTATGAATTTTGTATTTTCCATAGGGTTCACAAAACATGAGCGAGAAAAAAAAAAAACCTGGCTAACTTATATATTTTATTGTTTTAAATTACTGGTCTTGGCTATACTGAATATATTAAACCAACAACAATGTCTGCTGCCCTGCTTTGAAGCTCAGATGTTGGAAAAGGCTGTACAGTAACCCTATGGGAAAATTAATTGTGGTGTGAGACCTGAAGCGAAAAAGGATCCGATTATCTAATAAATATATTTTTATATGCCTACCAGGGCTTTTCAATTTTTTCCATTTGATTAGTTTTAATAGCGTTTATTTTTTCAGTATGATATAGGTATCTAATTTGTGGTTTAAAATGTTCAAAGAATGGCAATCTCCCATCTAACTTGCACTTATTGGAGAGCACTGTAATAACAACACATAAAACATTTTTTAAACTTTAATAGATTTGGCAAATAATGGGCGTGGCATGGATTAATAAACAAGCCCCAATCATGTGGCTTAACAATTGGGCTGCCGGTAAGCACAACAGACCATTATGGCAAGCACTTACAGTAGAAAGCATTAAGCAATAAAGCAAATTGAATATTACAATATTAAGGACATAAATACATGTGCACCAAATTAAATGTTCATTTAGAAAGCAACTTTTTTGAAAAGCATTTAAGCAAGTGTTGAACGCACGGTTGATATTCAAGCATAATTACAAGTGCACCGAATTCAATCAATTCAAGTGTTTTTTTAGCAATTCGTACGGACAGAAATTTGTATATAATTTATGTTTAGATTACAATTCAGTCTCTGGGTATACAGGAGCTGAATAAAGTTAAACTGAAACTTATATGTCCTTCCTTTCACACATTCGATGCCCGCCGATAATTAAACACTACAACAATTAAACACATCAACTAGTTGTGATCCAAATGTTCCATCAAGTATGTAAGTGCACTAAATGTCCATGCCACACCAGTAATTGTTGACTAGGTAAGTGGATCCAGGTGAAGACATCAACTGAAAATATATAACCCAGAAAAAGCAACATGATCTTGCAACATAAAATGCTATTTTTCGAATAGAAGTATTGACACACATTTAAAATGTCTTAAATGAACGTGTTGTACTTATACAACTGGAAGACACTATTATCGATTTAAATCAAATGATCCTGTGGGCTGGGAGGGAGAGAATTTAAGTTTTTAAATGTAAGCTCAAAGCACATCTTACCTATTTGTGAAAATTGAAGATGCCGGTGTACATGTACGAACAAATGCACCGTGAAAATTACTCAATAAGTGGAAAACCCAGTAACGTGTCCCCCAATAACTGTGACTATAAAAGAGATTTTTTAAAGTCAGTATTATTAAGGAAGTATTAAGCATGTAGAAGTAATTTATTTAAAACAATGTCATATTGAATGAAACCAAAAATAAAAATATTCACTGTATTTTGCATCTTCACTCCAATTATATAAGATAGACTTGCCTATTAAAAACCAAGTGCGGCATTCAAAGAAATTAAGTATTTATTAAGTAGTTATTTCGCCCTGTGAGATTTTTCAAGCTGATACATATATTAAATATAAACCATTGGACAAATCAAGGTAATACATATTGCCTTGTATTTGTCTTTTTTAATTTGATAATTACTTATAATATTGAACCACTTTAACCTATGTAATCATTTGTTTTTAGATTAGCTCTCCCAAAATGTACACGGTCATATATTTATTTCGTTTCCAATACTTTGGGAGGCCTAATGTCAGAAATTACTAGATAAATCTAGATAAATCAAATTACCATTTGCCGTGGAGAAAAGAGGTCGCGTTAGAGGGTATGTGCACTTTAGTTGAATACAATTCGATAAATATTAAGAAAGTTATGGAGCGAAAACCTGAATCGAGCGTTTTGCTTATAATTTATGCCGTGAATCCGATCAAAAAGTCACGTGGTTTTGCCACCCTGTGTACGTCATATGTGGATAATGTAATTTTAAATTGAATTGAATTGGATTTTATAGCTAAGGTCATATGACGACTTTCCAGCTTCCACTGGTAGAGGAAGACCCCAGGTGACAATTTACGTGCACGGGCGGGCATCTGGGTATAACCACCGACGTTCCGGACGTCAGCTGGATAGGGGTAATCTCATGCAATCAGCACTGATACTATATGTTGATGGAGTGATCGTGGACAATATTGACGCCCGTTGTTTATATTGTCGCTATAAACAGCCCTGGCGTCGTCTGTGACAGTACTGTTTATGTCCTTGTGGACAGCTAACTATCTGTTGATTATAACCCTATAGACAATACAGATACTAGCTGTTGATTATGTCCTTATAGACAGCATTGACGTTAGCTGGTGATAGTGTCCCTATCGTGACGTTTGGTGTTGATACTGTCCCACATTACTGACGATATATGTTGATAGTGTCCCTATAGAGAGTACTGACGCTATATGTTGATAATGTCACTATAGATAACAATAACGATACATGTTGATAGTAACCCTATAGACAGTACTGAAGTTAGCTCTTGCTAGGGCCTTTATATGGGCTATTGATATTGTCCCTGAGGACAGTACTGAAGGTAACTGTTGATATCTTATCTGATATTAGTTCTGACTGTACTAGTTGTTGATTTGGTCAATGACTACAATGATAACACTAGCAGTGAATAGAATGACAATACTGACGATAACCTTAGAGTGACAGTATCAGCAGTAATCAACATTTAGCATCCGTACTTACATTAGTGACACTATCAATAGCTATAGTCAGTTCTTTCCTCAGGGACAATATCAATAGCTATAAATATTAAAATATAACTGTCCTCGGGGACGATATCAACAGCTTTGGTCAGTACTGTCCTCAGTGACAATATCAGCAGCGAACAGCAGAACTATCTATACGGACACTTTCAACAACTAACGTCAGTACTCTACACAGGGACACTATCAACAGCTAGCATCAGTGCTATAAATAGAGACACTATCAACATATATCGTCAGTATTGTTCTCGGTGATACTATCAACATCTTAAGTCAGGGACACTTATAACAGCTAAGTTTAGTTATGTATACAGGTACACTATCAACAGCTAACGTCAGTGCTTCCTATATGGACATTATCAACAGCTTACATTAGTGCTGTCTAAAGGGACAGGTACTAACTTCAGTGACAATATCAAAAGCTACCATCAGTATTTACCTTAATTATACTATCAACATCTATGGTCCGTACTGTCAACAGGGACACTATCAACATATGGGGTCAGTGCTTGCTATAGGTACACTTTAAACAGTTTACGTCAATAGTATCTAGGGGGACAATATCAACAGCTACCCTTTGGGAAAATATCAACAGCTAAAGGCAGTATATCTTCGGAACAATACTGCACATAGGAACAATTGAAACAGTTTTCCTTTGTACAGTTTTAGAGACAATATCAAAATTAGTCTAAGCATTAATCTCAGTGACACAATATTAAAAGCTGGCGTCTGTACATTCAGTGTACATTCTCCTGCGACAATATCAATAACTGGAGTCGGACAGTATTAACAGCTAGATTTGATATTGTTCTCGGGAACATAATCATATGCTAATTAGCGTTTGTACTTCCTTAGGGACAACATCAAGATCTAGTGTCAGCAATCTCTACATTGACAATATCAACACGTAGCGTCATGCATGTCGTCAGAGGTAATATCAACATGTATCAGCAGTACATACATGGGGACACATTTAGCCTAAGAATTGTCATCTGAGAGACAATATCGTACTGTCCTCAGATATAGTTCATCCACTGACATAATAACAATATATTTGGGTCTGTGATTTCATCTCTATTGTCTATTCTTTAATAATGTGAGTACAAAACAAATAACAACATAACACACGTAGAACTTAAAATCATTTTATATGTTCGATATTAAAACAGTTGCGAAACGAGGAACACACCTTTTGAGGACGAAATGCTAATCATCAAATAAAAACGTTTTACTTCATTAGGCAGAAACAGATAATATACATGTATATTAGGATCAATATAGTAGTTGTTTGCAAATGTTGACATTTCGAGTACGAATAGGAAATGACAGCTATAGTATCGCCACCGAAATAGATTTAGTTTGATTTTTTCTATTGACTAGATTGTATCTAACGCGCATGTGCGCGCGCTCATCTATTAATTTAGTTGAAAAAATATAGTTGTAGCATGGTCACTGGAATTCCCTTTGTATTTGCACAGGTGAAAAGTGTTTAATTGGAAATGACACCTGTCAGAATAAATAGTCTACTCTAACTAACAGTTATTGGAAGATAGAGTATGGCAGTAACAGTTAACTGTCGACTTTCATTATATACCGACGGAATTGTTTACTAACAAATATCAACCTTAAATAGGAAAAATAGAAACAAAGAGACGAAATAATTATTAGCGTCAAGCATGTTAATATGCGTCAATATAATGCATTTAGGGGCCGAATTGACATGTAAATCTTCGCCGGGACCATATTGACAGAAGGAGTTATAACAGCGAGCGATTTGAACTATACTGCTATTAACAGATAGCATCAGTTATGTCTATAGGGATTCCATCGACAGTAAACGTCAGTGCTATCGATAGGGAAACTATCAACAACTGCCGTCAGTACAATATATAGGTGCATTATTAATGCTCAGCTATCGTCAGTACTGTCTAGAGGGAATCTATCAACAGTTATCGTTAGCGCTGTCTATAGGGACACCATGAACAGTTTTCGTCAGTTCAATACATAGGGACACTATACAGCTCACGTCCGTATTGTACATATGCACACAACAGCTAGATGCAGTGCTGTCTAAAGCACCAACATCAATAGCTAACGTCGGTGCTGCCTATAGAGAAAATAGCAAAAGCAAACGTCAATGGTATCTTTACGGACACTATAAACCGATAACGTCAGTACTGTTGGTAGAGGCACTGTCAACAGATAATGCCAGTTCTGTTTGTACGGTCTTGTACAGCTATTATTAGTACTGTCTACAGGAACACTATCAAAGGTTAGCGTCATAACTGTCTATTGGGTCACTATCACCAGCTAATATCAGAGATGGCTAAAGGCACACAATCAACAGGTATATTCAGAAATGTCTCTAGGAACACTTTCAACAGCTTACGTCAGTGCTGAATATATGGGCACAATCAACAGATAACGTCCGATGGACACTATCGACATAATGGCGACAGTGCTATTTATTGGGACACCATCAACAGCGAACGTCAGTAGTGTCCACCTGGATACTGTCAACAGTTAGCGTCAGTACTGTCTGTTGGTACACAATCAACAGTTAACGTCAGTGCTGTCTATATGGACACTGTTAGAAGCTAACCTCAGTACTGTCCACAGGGACACTATCAACTGTTAGCGTCAGTAAAGTCTGTAGCGACTCTTATTAACAGTAAAGTCAGTGGTGCCAATAGGGACACTGTTAACAGCTGACGTGAGTTCTGTCAATATGTGTCTACTATATATTGCGACACTCTAAACAACCTCCGCCAGTACTATACATGTATATAGGTATACTATCAACAGATTACGTCATTACTGTATATAAGGACACTATCAACAGCTAGCCTCTGTAACATTCATACGGACACTGCCAACAGCTAGCGTCTGTAACATACACAGGGACACTATCAATAGCTGGTGTCAGTGACATTCAGAGGGACACTACCAACAGCTATCGTCTGTAACATCCACAAGGACACTATGGACATCTGGTGTCAGTGACAACCACAAAGGCACTATCAACAGCTTTTGTCTGTAAAATAAAAAAGGACAGTATCAACAGCTGGCGTCTGTGACATACACGATACACTACAACAGACAGTGTGTGTAACATCCATAGGGGCACTATCAAAAGCTATCGTTTATAACATTTAAAGGGAAGGTATCAACAACTATCGCCAGTAACATCAACAGCCTGTCAGAGGCACTATCAACAGCTCGCGTCAGTGACATCCTCATGAACACTATCAAGAGCTGGCATCTGTAACATCCAAAGGGACACTTTCAACAGCTGGCGTCTGTGACATCCACTGGGACATTATCAACAGATAGTGTCTGATCAACAGATAGTGTCTGTAACATCCAGAGGGACACGTTCAACAGTTGGGGAATCTATGACATCCACACACTTTCAACAGCTAGCCTCTGTTACATCCACATGGACACGATCAACTGCTAGCCTCTGCTACATCCAGGGGGAAAATATCAACAGCTCATAACTGTGACATCCAAGTAGACTATATAAACGGATAGCGTCTGTAACGTCCACAGGTACACAATCATCAGCGCATGTGACATCCACTGGGACAATAGCAACTGCTAACGGTTGAAACATCAATATAGACTCTATCAACAGCTAGCGTCTGTAACATCCACAAGGCCTCTATCAACATATATTGTGTTTAAAATCAAAAGGGACACTAACAACAGCTGGCGTTTGTGACGTTCACAGGGACACTATCAACAGATAGCTTTTGTTATATTCACGGGGACACTATCAACAGCTATCGTCCTTAACATCCAAAGGGACACTATCAACAGCTATTGCCTGTAACATCCACATGGCCATTATCAACAGCTGGCGTCAGTGACATCCACTGGGAAATTATCAACAGATAGTGTCTGCTCAGCAGATAGTGTCTGTAACATCCACAGAGACACTTTCAACAGCAGTGGTCTATGACATCCACAAGGACACTTTCAACAGCTAGGGTATGTTACATCCACAGGGACACTGTCAACATCTTGCCTCTGTAACATCCACAGAGACACTATCAACAGCTGGCGTCTTTGACATCCACAAGGGCACTATCAACAGCTACCGTCTGTAACATCCACAGGAACACTATCAACAGCTGGCGTCTGTGACATCCAGAGGGAAACTATCAGATTTGTATCTGTGACATCCACAGAGACACTATTAACAGCATGCTTCTGTAACATCCACAAGGACACTATCAGCAGCAATCATTTGTAGTGTAGTGTCAAAGAAACACTATCAACAGTTAGTCGATAACATCCACAGGGACACTATCAACAGCTATCGTCTGTAATATCCAAAGGGAGACTATCAACAGCTATCCACATGTACTATATCAACAGATAACGTCTGTACCGTCCACAGGTATACTATCAACAGCTGGCGTCTGTGACATCCACAGGGACACTATCAAAAGCAAAGCAGATTGAGCAAAATATATAGTCATTAAAATGGGGGTATGGGTGGGTGGGTATTTTTTATAAATGACCGAGATACATGCTATAATTTTGATTTTAATCACTCGTAATAATATACAACCATCTGCCTACTAGACTCCATTGAGAAAGGCTGAATATACGGTGTAGGGTACAAATTACTAAATCGTAAAACTAGCAAAAACCAGGAGGGCCACAATCTGTGCACTCATGGTGACCACAAACTCATGTAACGTAACACCCGGACTACAATAAAAGGATTTATGTCGATGATCGACAAATCCCATTATTGCAGGTGTGAAAAAAAACCAATAATATAAATAGTTTAAATTTATTGGAATAAACTGGCCATGAATTCAGCATAATATAACAAGAAACATAATGTGCATATCAAATGTGCAGTCACGATACTTATAAACAATTTTGAAAAAAATACTTCAACTAAACGATTGCGATATAAAAATTCCGCCCCTTAATCTATTATTAATGGCATTTCACAATAAAACCGACGAATGTATGTGTTGCGTCCCTTTTGTTGTGGAACGCCATTTTGAGGCGTTTTCAACAACTGAAATTTCGTCGGGGCGATTTTGACAGGAGGGGCTATAACAACATCGAATGATTTGAACCCTTCTTAGTAGAACACTCAACATGGTATTTAAATATATGCAAGTAGGTTTAAAGTGAGAATGGTACTGGATGAATACATTCAGACGATAATTTAAATTCTGTATAAAAACTTCAAGATTGCCTTGTGTCCCTTTAATCATAAATTGATGCCGAGTATCTAGATCTAGTACGTTTTATATGGAAGCCCGATACGGCCATGTCGCGTTGTCGACTTTTCGACTTTCACAAGTCGAAAACCCGCCGTCACGACAGCACGACAAATTGATCATTTTGTCGCGCTGTCGTGACGGCGGGTTTTCGACTTTTTAAAAGTCGATAGTCTAGATCTCTGCGACGTTTGCTTGATTTTAAGACAAACGTCTAGAACAAAGTTGGATTTTTGTCGCATCGGCAAAACTTTTATCGTTTCTAATTGGCTGAGACAGGAACACCTGCTATCCAAGATATACAGAAAGGCAGAAAGACTTTACTTTAATCATATTTTATGGCAGATATGTTACATCAATTCAACATCACAATATTCATTACAACATATGCAAATTGATTGAACTACAAGTTACATGTATTACGTAAGTTACAGTTTTCTCCATTGTGGCTGAAAATGTGTACGTGATTATCGGTTTGATATTGTAACAATACATTTACATATAAACTTGATAAGGAAAAACGAAGAGAACAAAAGAAAATAATTAAACCCTGCCGTGCCATTTTACCCCCACGTAATCTCCTTATATCCCCGTTCAAGCTGATAGAAACATAGCGACATTTGATAGAGACAAAATATAACGGTATATCGATAAAAACTTAAGGATTTTAGAATCGTTTAGTGTTTTTAATATAGTTTTGAACTTGAGTAAATAATTTTCCTCGTCCGTTTGTTGGTCGATACCGTATAAAAGTTTGCGAGGACTTAAATGATACAAAACTTCCCTATACAAAACTTGTTAACTGAATTGGTTGGGTCAATACTACATTTTGAGTGATAGATACCTTTCAGTTTTACATGCGCGTTTGCGAAACAATTTCATCAAATAAAACGTTGATCTCTATCTTAATCATTTAAGGGATAATCCCAATTGTATATGTGGTGATGGTGTTGAAGATTTGGAGCATTACTTGTTTTATGTGTAATTTTCAGAAATGAAAGACGGCAATTATTTTTAGACACTCGTATATTTCAGCCTTTAAGACATAAAGACAATACATTTATTAATAAACAAAGATAAAAAAGAGGAAAACTTCATTATTATATCGACGAACTAAATGCGGATGGTCAGAAATACTTTAATAAAAAAAAAAAAATTACGGTCGCGTGCTTCCGGTTTCAAATTTGTTTCTGCACAAACGGTCAAGACGTTTGTATTTACTATCAAGCGTCGAAGATGATCTAGACTAAAAAGTCGAGAACTCGCCGTCACGCTGTCACGACAAATTGGTCAGTTTGTCTTGCTGTTGTGACGGCGGGTTTTCGACTTTTTAAAAGGCGAAAACCCGCTGTCACGACAAATTGGTCAGTTTGTCTTGCTGTCGTGACGGCGGGTTTTTGACTAGTGAAAGTCGAAAAGTCGACAACGCGACATGGCCGCAACCGGCTTCCATAGTTGTATAATATGATGCATGTGAATAAAGTAGTTTAAATGGAATTTGAGTAATAGTTTCTTATGAAGCGACAGTTACTGAACCATGTATAAAAGCCGTATCTCAATGTACCGTGGAAAAGACATGTACAAAAGTTTTTTAAAGTTTTTAATAGCGATTGAATTGGGTTTTACGACGTACCAACACAAACGGTTTTACGTTGTACCAACACAGTTTAATATGGTGCCTACGAGAACGAACATACCAAGGTTGGCAAACTAAAACATGTATGCTATTGTTTGATGGCTACACTATGCACATTTCCATCATCATATTTTGTACTTTTTACATCATGATTTTAACCACATTGTTTTGTGTCATCCTGTCGTTTTGTGTGACACCGCTCATTATTTGTAGAGTATGTCTAGCTTATTTGAAACGTACTCGATTTTAGTAACAGACACCGTTATTCAAGTGATGGTTATTTAATTACATCTCAGTGAATATAAATGTTTCACTCCACATGTTATCAATTGACACACAAGCATGTGTGTTATAACTTTAGACATACAAATTAAATCGTTTAAACAGACCCATCATTTAAAATATGACGTTAATTATTTACCATTAAGGCGTATATGACACAACATTACTGTAGTCGTTTAATGCAGAAACAGTACTAAACTCACGCAGTGCGATTAATTGTGGGTGTATGTCATTATAACCCGCTAATCCAATTTAGTGTAAGTGTTCCGATTTAGTATCTCTTTGCTCAGTGAAAACAGTGTAGAAGTTATGCCAGGTGTATCAGATCATTATTTTGTATTCTTCGAAGTTGACGTTAAACCCGTTATCCATAAACAGAAACCACGCAACATATCATTATACAAGAGGATCCGCTGGGATATTATAAGACATGAGATGAAGTCATGCTACACAACCATAACGGATAAGTTACAACTAGGTGCAGATATAAATGAGTTATGGAACTTATTTAAAAAAATATAAAAAGATCGGACAGGAAAAGTAGCATTCAAGGAGGACAGTCAACCACAAAACATATAAACAAACACACAAACAGACAAACAAGAAGGCAAAGGTAATAATAAATGCAAACGACATCACAAACACAAAATGGTTGACAATAGGGCTACCGCCTTGGAACGGTCATTGGCAAAGTAGGCCACTGGGAGTTTAAACCGGTTCTAGGGTGCACCAAACCTCACACTTACCCTACTGTCATCCTATTAAAACAGGACAGTGTAAATAAAGAAATCCCCGCCATAATCTAATCTCTTACCAACAAGGCAGCATCAATAGGCAATATAAGTAAAACACAAATAATTATGCTCGTGTAAATATAATACAAAAAAACAATAGCCTAGAAAGTCACAATGAAGGTACTCAATGACTTGGCAGAAGCCAGAGCAACAAGAGAATAAACCATTAAGGGCACGACAAGAAAGATCCTAGACAAAAAACTAACGCCACTGTCCCAATGGGCTTTAGGTAGCAGTCATCATAGGGTCCACAGCCTGTCCGGTCATCGTACAATTAAAGAGGAAAGCATAGTGGCGAACTGTAAAAGGTTCATTAGAGCCTAGCATCAAAAAGCACATTCCACACAAGCAGGGTAAACAGAAGGATGGATTTCCATGGATTACCCATGAACTCAAGCGACTAATAAAGAAACGTGACCGGTTTTATAAACGCAAGAAAAATGTGGACTCAAATCACACCGAAATTTCAAAGAAATGAAAGGTCTTGTACAGAAAAAGCTACAAGAATATTGGAGGTACATCGAAAACATTGTCACCCCAAAACCAGAGGCAAACCATTACTCTGGCATGAAGCGCTTCTGGTCATACATTAAGCATAAGAAAAAAGACAACAGTGGTATCTCACCTCTAAAACGCGATGGCAAGCTATACAAAGGAAGAAATTGGAAATGACCAATTCAACAAGCGATTTTACCAGGATATAGATGATTTGAATATAACAGGCAATGGTGTTGAGAAACGACTAAAGGGTCCCAACCCACATAAGGCATCAGGTCCGGATGGCATCAGACCTATTGTCCTACAAGACTTTGCAATTGATATTGGCCCCATACTAAAAATATTATTCAAAAAGTCATATGATAGTGGAAAAGTGCCAGAAGACTGGAAGACAGCTTACGTTACACCAATCTTTAAGAAATGCCAAAAGTACAAAGCCGGGAATTACCGCCCGATCTCATTGGCATGTATATGTTGTAAACTGACGGAACATATCGTCATCAGTCATATCATGAACCATGCTGATAAACTACATATCCTCTACCCACTTCAACATGGATTTCGTCGGTTGAAGCTTAAGATGATTTTACAAATGGATAAAAATGATTTCTATGCAGTATGTACACCTCATTTTTCAATCAATCAGTTGAAACACAACTGATTTAATTTATAAATGACATATCGCAAAACATGGAAAATGGGAAGCAACCAGACATTTTAATAATGGACTTCCCAAAGGCCTTTGACAAGGTTAGTCACTGCCTTCTAGTTCATAAACTGAAAAGATATGGCATCACAGGAAAAGTCAACACCTGGATAGAAAGCTTCTTGGAGGGTCGTTCCCAGTCTGTTGTTGTAGACGGCGAAGCATCTGAACGTGTCTGCGTCGAATCCGGCGTTCCTCACGGCTCAGTCTTAGGGCCAGGCTTGTTCCTATTCTACATTAACGACCTTTATGAAGGTCTCAAGTCTAGGGTGATATTATTTGCAGATGGCACGGTAGTCTACCTAACAATATCTAGGGACTTCGAAGCCCAAGACCTCCAATCAGACTTGAACAAGTTAGCAGTCTGGGAACAGAAATGGAAAATGTCCTTCCACCCGGATATGTGCAATGTTCTGACAATCACCAGGAAACAAAAGCCAATCGTCCACGAGTACACCCTACACGGTCACGTGCTTGAAGCAGTTAAATCAGTAAAGTACCTCTAAACTCTGAACTCCGTTCGAACGAACATATTAGCTCGATATGCAACAAAGCAAACAGAACCATAGGCTTCCTCAGAAGAAATCTGAACATTGGAGCTACTTCAGTGAAAGAAAACGCCTAAAAATCATAGTGCGTCCTACAGTTGAGTTTGCTAGTACCGTTTTGGACCGAGGGCAGCTGATTCTTAAAGGGTTTTTCATTTGTCTATGGTGAACTGACTGTGAATCATGTAGTTGAAGATAAGCGTGCTTTACAACTGGAATTCATAGAGAACTCGTCCAAAAAACTTGAATGGTATAGAAAATATATTTTGGAATGCTTAAAGGTTACCGTTTCGCCTGTGGATATGACGTTTCCGTAGATCAGTCTTCTCAGCGTAGAATGCGGGAATATTATTACCGGGATCTTTATGTCCGGGATGTTTACCGTTTTCTAGAGGGCAGAATGAAATCGTAATTGCAACTGAATGAAATCGCAAGTATTGGAATGGAATAAGTGCAACTCTTTAAAAGTATTTGCATGCATGAAGATCCTTAAATCCATGAATACATAACGAGACATTTTATCGTTATATCAGTTTTATTTATAATGCCAAAAAGAAGTGAAAAAGAAGCAATTTCAGCTTGTTCACACTGTCACTTAAAATGATTTCTGATTTTTTTTTATCAATTTTCATTTGAAGTATTGTATCAATAAAACCTTTGTCAAGTTTCACAATGAAAACTATTGACACATCCATTGCGTAGTTATTGCTTTTGATAAAAAACAGCAGCACTTATTTCAGCTTGATAACTCTCAGATTTTCACTAATTATACAAACAATTGTTTGCATTCCTATCAGCCCATAGGCCCACAGTCATGTTTATTTACTTACCGGTATTTTTTTTACGCTGGATTTACAGGTTTCATTCCTGTTAAAAGATTCTCCATATTCATTCACACGCCGTTGAAAAAGAAAGGAAATATAACCATTTTGAGGTTAACTGTACTCGTTATGAATAATATAATATTCTCCAATTGACAGTTTTTCGACAAAGTAATATGTTGGATCATATATAGTGCAAGGGTCGGAAAGTAGTAGTAGTAGTAGTATTAGTCGTAGTAGTAGTAGTAGTGGTAGTGATGGTGGTGGTGGTGGTGGTGGTGGTGGTGGTGGTAGAAGTAGTAGTAGTAATGGTTGTGGTGATGGTGCTTGTGGGGTGGTGGTGGTATAGGTAAGATAGACCAGGTGAACGCGTATTGGTGTTTTTGCTTTTGTCAACTACGTAAACATCATGAAGACCCTCATCTTACACTGATTGGGTCACCAATACCAGTAGTGGATGAGACACAATTCATTGGTCTTATTTTCGACCGTAAATTAACGTTTATACCACACCTTAAATACTTGAAGGCCAAATGTCTTAAAGCTCTTAATGTACTTAAAGTTTTTGCAAAGTACTTTTACAACAGCTGGACTACGGCTCAAAAGAATATGGATCGACTCGCAAGTCGTACTTGCAGATGCTCGATCCTATACATAATCAAGTATTACGACTCGCCTTAGGTGCCTTTCGTACATCACCAGCCGAAAGTCTATATGTTGAAGCTAATGAACCATCACTGTCTCATAGACGGGACAAATTAGCCCTTCAATATGCCATTACATTACAATCTAACCCTTCAAACCCAACTTTCGATACTGTTTGTAATCATAGTTATGCACCTCTTTTTGATTGAAAACCGAAGGCCATTCGACCATTTGGTTTTCGTATTAAACAAAAATTAAGAGACACTGAAATCGACCTAAATTTGAGTGCCAAGTACAAAGTACTACAAATTCCACTGTGGACTTTAGAAACACCAACAATTATTGTTGATCTTTATAATAGTAACAAATCCCTACTGTCTTTCAAAGCAAATTTAATGAAATTAAATCGAAATACAATAACTTTCAATATATATACACAGATTGTTCTAAAGATGGAGATAAGGTAGCTACAGCAGCTGTTGTTCACAAACACAGCATAAAGAGCCGCCTGCATGACAAGGCTTCCATCTTTTCAGCTGAACTTAAGGCAATTGAACTTGCCTTAAATTATATTCAGGAATCTGATGATGAACATTTCGTAATCTTTTCTTATTCCCTTTCATCTCTTCAAGCACTGGGTAATATGACACATGGTAACCCAGTTGTGCTTCAACTTTTAGAAAAGTACAATTTTCTTACTGTTGATAATGTTATTATTTTCTGCTGGTTTCCGAGCCATGTAGGAATACGTGGTAATGATAGAGCTGATAGTGCTGCTAAAGCAGCATTAGTTTTACATATATCTAATGCCAAGTTACCTTATACTGATTTTAAAATTTGTATTACCACATATATTCCTAACTCTTGGAAAGCCGCTTGGGATTTGTCAGTTAACAATAAACTCCATTCAATTAAACCGTTGCTCAGAGAATGGCGTTCTTCTAGTAGACCCATTTGTCGAGAAGAAGTTGTTCTAGCCCGGTGCAGGATAGGGCATGCACGTTATACTCATTCATATTTATTACAAGGTGAGCAATTACCATAATGTATACCTTGCTTTGCACCGTTAACGGTCAAACACATCTTGTTGGAATGGATAGACTTTGATCCTAAGCGTCAAAGGTACTACAATGTTAATACTATGAAAGAGTTTTTTGATACTATAGATTTTAGTTTTTGTTTTAGATTTCCTGAAAGAAATCAGACTATATAAATCATTATAATATGTTCTTATATATATTTACTTGTTTATATATACGTTCACGGGCATTTGTTGATTTACATATAAGTATTATAGATAGTGGGGTTCTGGCGCAGTTTTCCTCCCTCGCGACAAACAATCAAACAGTTATCAGTTGCCTCCAGCTGCCCCAACAAAAGTGCAAGCACCAAATAGTGACGGCATATTTGATATCAGACATCTTTTACAACTGTGCAAACTGCTTAATCGACCTCCGCTTAGGAAAAAACTTTACCCATAACCCCACTATTTATTATTTTTTTGTAAATAACTAAAAACATTTGCAATTTATTAAGAAAAAGTCAAACGGAACCGGACAGTAGTCTTCATCATCGCTGTACATATCGTATTTTACCATGGAATATTTTATTTTCCTACACTGTGCTATTTTGTATTTTAGTTCAAGAAGCTCTTCCCTGTTTTTATTCAGCTCACGTTCATAATTATCAATTTCAACCAGCAAATGCTTATTAACTTTGCTTTTTTTGGTGTCCATAAAATCATCACGAACTACTTCATATTTTACTTGGAGTTGCTTGCCCTTTTATCAATTCTCTTCTGTATTTATCTTTTAAATTGTTAAGTTTTTGCAGACCTTTTTTAATCTTTCTGGTTCCATATATAATATTACTATACATAATTTATTTTTAAGTTCTTATTTAATATTTTCAATATCCTTAAATGGGACCCAACTATTGAAATCCTCATGGTAACCCTTCATTTAACTAATGCTAGTTTGTTTTTATAATCACGTCGTATAACTTTTTCAAATCTGAATATTTCTTGATCAGCTTTTAACATTTCCAATTCATAGAAGCTTCCATCAATGTTTTGGTTGATTAAATCTTTTATTTTGTATGTCACAGGATTTGTATATTGAATTTCATCAACAACAAATATTTCTTTAGTCCAATTTGGAGTATGACCTTTTTCAAACGTTCTTTTATATTTGCTGATTTTAACATTATCCCCTATTTTAAACTTTGGCTTAATTTGATTACTTCTCATTTTTCCATATAAGTTGAAATACTACATTCCTTTATTTTGTTCATCACTTGCTTCTGTTGGTGTCATTTTAATACTCCGATGTTTTGTATTAATAAACTTATCAACCATCGCCTGTAGCCCGTCTAAATATGTATTTGTTTTGTTTGCTGTGAAATATTTCCACATCCTCTCTTTTAATGTTCTATTAATCGTTCAATTACTACAGCTTTTCCGAAATTAAACGTGTGATACATTTTAATATTATTATCATCAAGAAATTGCTTAAATATTTTATTGTAAAATTCTACTCCCTGGTCAGCCCACAGCAATTTACATTGTCTTCCCATACTTATGATTTTTCGGAATGCTTTGGTAATTTCTAAACCAGTTTCTATTTGGAACCGGCACAACCCAAGCAAATTTAATAAATAAAACAATAACAGTAAGCAAGTATTTAGTACCTTTATTATACTTTGAAAACGATTGCATGTCAACCAAGTCAGCAGACCATATTTTATCAATTAATTAACAATCACACGGCGTTGAGTGAACTTTCTTCGTATAGGCTTATGAATTTCATCTGCTTACTTGTCAGTCCATTTCAACCCCTTTTTTCGTCTTTTGGTGCTCCAAGACCAAGTTTGTATTTAGTACTAATAACCAGCTAAACAATTAAATTCTTAGCGATTTTTCCCCAAGTGATTTAGACTTTTTTTTTTTAAACCGGTCGGCATGCTTTTATCACACATTGATTTATTACTAGGATTTTCGTCATAACAATAATCATGCTCTTTGCAAACAGCATCTAACTTATTTGATGGTTCTCCATTGTCAAGGGGATTACCCGGACCGCAATATTTATAACCTGGAATTGTTAACCCCTTTTTAGGCAATAAAGGAAGTAACACTTTATGAATATCAATATTTCCACCTTGTGTACTTTTAACAAACTGTGTTTTGGTAATACCACAAGACGCACATGTTGCTTTTAACATTCTTCTATCATTTTTTGCTGAAACATACTGAGGATTAATATTGTCAGTAACCATTTATTCTTATATACAATAACTCATATATAAATAAGATTAGACTAAACTTTGTTTAGCCTAAACTTCGTTCACAAAATATGATTTTATGATGTTTTCATTTTCTATTGGATTGTAAGGTTTTAATAATTTGTAAAGAATATCATACTTACTATTTCTATCTTGTAACTTTTTAATGAAGAATAGACAGAAATATCCACATAGGACACTTGATACTGAATAGTGTTGTATTTTAAGTTAGGCATGTACGCTAAAACTTTTTTTGGTGGGCTTAGACCAAATGGATCGAAGAAATAATTATCATAGTAACAAGTCCAGCGTGTACCAGGTCCAGTATGATCATCAAGATTAATAATACCAGATTTTTGTTTATTTTGTTTTATTGATAATTTGTTTTTGCTATACACCCCACTTGAATTTCTGTATACCTAGCTGCTTAACCCATTTCATTATATATAAGTAAGAGATAGGTTCATTTTTTATTTATTATTATTTTTTATAAATGGGATACTTTTATATTGTTTAATTTGTGAGTCTACTTGTAAACCATTGCTACGATTAACTCTTAGTCCTTTTCCTTTTCTATCTACTTGTAAACCTTTTCCAGTTAAGCCATTAATAAGAGATCCAATCAATGGAATTTCTAGTGATGCAAGCAGTTCTAGAAATCCCCCGTCTTGTTGTTGTTGCCTTGTCAGTTTAATAGGGCAACAACCTTTGGATTTTATTATCTTGTTTATTTGTGGTAGTGTTAATGCATAATAATTTGATTCAAGTAGTAGTGCTTGTTTTTTGTCACCACGAATAGTTACCATCCCATTTCCAAATAGTTTGCCAATTCCAGTACTTGCCAGACCACTAAGTGCTCCTGTTGCTAGGGGCCTTAATATCTTTGGAGTAAATTTAGCAACTGTTGGTAAAATTGTTTTAGTTAACAAACCAGCTAATGCTCCCAAAAAGCCTCAATTTTTAGACTGAGATATCATTTCCGATTTTGATATATCTATGTCTAATCCACGTCCACTGTTTATAGCTTTGTTAATATGGTTAATCTGAGTAGCTGTCAACAACAAAGGAAAGTCTCCAGTTAGTTGGATATTTTTTAATCTAAGTGTTAATTCACTTTTGTTCTCATAAGCCCTCGCTAAACTCTGTTTCTGGCCATCTGTTAAATTAACTGAATAAATTTGGTAAGTCATATATATTATAAGTTAGATTAAACAATAAGTAGTTCATTTCCGCTAATATTAGTAGCAACATCTTCCTCGTATAAGACCAAATCATAACTTTAAATGAAGCAGCAGGAGGTATATTTAATTTATATCTCAAAGTTAGTTGTTTTGGATCAACACTGACTTCTTCTTTACCTTTGCACTTTAAATCAAAATATATCATACCAAAAAGCGTTTGAAAATAACGTGTATTGAGTAAAGTTCCACTGTCTTTATCATTTTGTTTGTAAAAATAATGAATAACTTTTCTAAATATTCTGGTGTTATTATCATAACTCTATTCACTCTCTGGATAATATATTCCGTTTTCAACTTCCGATTTAGCTGATTGTAAATAGCAATTAGTATTAGCAGCATTTAGTTTAAAAGTATCTAAAAGATGAGGATTTTGTGTTTGAGAAGAACTCTTGTCGGCCCTTTACAAATACGCAAACACGTGTTTGGGATTTTTAACACCAGCCGCTATTCTAAATACGGACTCGACCGCTTGGCTACTTCCACTTTTTCGTATCATTTCACGAAGGTAAGTCCATCTTGTATTTGTCATGTGATTTGTCATTACATAATTTATGCCATCTTGGTTAAATATCATTCTAGGTATCCACAAAACTAATTTATTAATAACTACTCGGCCTTCATCACCACTTGCTTTGAAAATCAGCACAATATCATCTGTCAGTTGCAAGCTAATTTGAATCTGACTAGGAGGAAGCATGTTTGCTTCTAAACCTTCAAAGAAGGAATATTTGTTTAATGGAATTATAGAATCAACTTTTTGATTAGTTATGATTAAAGTATGACGAATAGCAAACCCTTGATTATAAGCATCTTCGTCCTTTCGAGGTTCTGCATGGCCATTATTGTCTAAATAAAAGAATTCATTTGCTCCGGTTGAATCTGCATAATTGCTAGACATTTCCAGTAAACTTTTAACGTTAACAAATATGTGAAGATTATTTCCATCGTAAACTATTTTTCCATTTTGCTTTACTTGAATTTGATTGATTAATGAAGCCGCATCGTTAATTAAAGCAATTATGTCAGCGTCTACGAAAGCGACTCCATCAGCAAGCTTGTTTACTTGAAAACTGATTTTAAAATATGCGTTATACCAATCAAAGTGAGAACTTCTATCATTTATTGTAAATTGATAACCTCTTTTCATTTGTCTGGTAGCATTTCCAGGTAATACTACAGGAGTATCTAATTGAATAGGTGTATACTCGTATCGGGTATTATATTTTTCACTTCTAACATCTGTATATACTATTAATTAGATTTTTTTTTTTAATTTATCGATTAATTCTTGCATGAACATTTGTAATTTTGGTTCCCCTCCCGGAAAGTAATCTATTATTTCTTGTATGAACATTAGCACTTTTGATTCCCCTTCCGGAAAGTAATCTATTATTTCTCGTGTATACATCTTTTTCAGTTATATTATCAGCTACAACTTTAGCTACATCTTTTTTTGCATCTCGTGTAAGTTCTTTTAAAATTATTTCACCTTTAGTTTAGGTTTTATAACTGAAACTAACTTATCAGCAGCCATTTTTCCTACTTTATCCCGAAATTTTTTAGAACCGCTTTCTGTGACTTGCTTACCAGCAGTTTCTAATGCCTTTTTGCCTGCTGTTTTCACAGACTCACTAAATATCTTTGGGCCAACCTTTGAACAAATGTCAAATATACCAGCTCCAGTTAATCGGTCAACTTTAGTATATGTTCCTGTACTAGTGTGATAAACTTTTTTTAAACGTGACATATAACATATATTACATTAATTCTTTTAAAACAAGTCGAAATGATGTATGAACTCCATTGAGATTAATAGTATTACCAGAGAAATCGGTAATGTAAATATTAATACAATTAATGATCGTTTTGTTTACTTCACAGAACCCGACTCTTATCGGTTCATCTTTAAATGGATACGACCTTCAAAGGTCAGCTGTACTTATTTCATAAATAACATCCCCGTATGATCCATCAACAATATAATTACTTATCAAATCACAGTGGATATACAATGTATCAATAGAATTTGTTATGTTTGGTGTTACAGTTCCAAATTTAGTTTCTCTAATAGCTGCATCTTTGTCAAACCCGATTAAGGTGTGAACGTTTGTTTCTCTTATTTGTTTCTCTTAAATCAAGCATGAACTTATTATGAATGGTAACTAAACATTTGAAACTTGATAAATCAAATTCAATTTTTATTGGGACAGGTGAGTCAGGTAAATTGCCGTTTGCAAATAGTTTTCCAATCTCTTCCATTGTGATACCTTATCACTTTGTTATTAATATCTTCACTAATATTATACCATGTGTAAGTCATAGAATTAATCTTATCTAGTCCAAAGCTATACTGTTTGTTCTTGCCTAATAATAATGGTCTGTCAAATACAGTTGTAAAATTACTCGGTGTATTTGAGCTATTAATTATTGAAGTTTTCTCTGATGATAAAACAATTGTTTCTTCCATTTAATATAGGATACATTAAATGAAATGCTAAAATTAATCACCTTTGTAATACAGTTTAAAACTTGATTTTTCAAAATTGAAAACTTGAGTGCTACGTCCTATTCTTGGAGAGATGGTCCAATAATGAGATTTTGAAAGATATACTTCAAATGTTTCTATTAGAATTTGTTTACCATTTTCTATTTTTGGTTGACCATGTAACTCTCCATGACCTATATTAAACAAACAAAAGACTCCTATACCAATGTCTGTATTTTTAACTGTATATGTAAGGTCTGCTTCAACTATATAACGCCCGGGTTTTACAATTATTACGCCGATGAGACGTTCACCGCAACAGGGATGTTCTGTAGTATATTCTCCACTTTTTATAAGTGGATTGGTAACAAAATTGAAAGCCTCGAGAAAAGCATTACGTTGTTTTTTTCATATGGTTTTAATGTCGGGTACGACGCATAACCAAAAATGAGATATAGGGTCCTATAGAAACCACAGCGTCCGAACGCAATGGCATCGCACTGTACTGCAAACAAGGACTTGATAATACAATGAAAGAGACAAAAAAACAACAGAAAGGGTGGTGAAGACAGGGTTACCGACTTGGAACGGGCAGTAGGCAATAAGGCCTACTGGTTAGCTTGAATCGATTTTATATGCGCGCAATCCTCGCTATTATCCTGTCCCCAGCGCCCAAATAGACAAGACAGTGTAAACAAAACTACATCCTATCAAAAGGAATTCTCTAACAATAAAGTCCACATCCAGAGAAACTAACTAAAGAAACACATAAAAAATAATAAACATCTCAGGATGTATCCATAATCGTACTGAACAACCATAGTAGTTGCAGCTAAAGAGAAAACCAATCTAGGGTACGGCCTGAAAACCCGAGGGACGAAAGCTTATGCACCAACCTCCCTTAGTTGGGGTTTCCGTAGGTATAATCATAGAGTCCCAAGAGGTAGTCCAGTCATCGCACAAGTGAAAAGTGAAGCGTTATGACTGACTGTAGAGGGGTCAATAAACATGCAGTGCGCTGTAAAACCAAAGGGTTATATCCTTTTCTGACGAACTTCCTGATTAAATTTGTAAATCGGTCAGGAAACCCGTCAGACCCCTTTAACTTTCGAACGTTATCTATTATAATACTTATTCCGTCTATCGTAGCTTCAAGAATTATAATCCGACTTAAATATTCTGCTTTTACTTTCAACTCATCAATTATACCAAGAATTGCTGTGTGTCGGCTATCAGACTTTTGATTATGCTCTTTAAGAGAAGCTATTTCGCCATCAAAAGCTTTGCTTCTTTCATCCTGGGCAGCTTTCAATTGCTTCATAACACCATCAATAGCAGTCTCGAGTTTATCGGTGTCAACAATTTCGTTCAGAGCAGTTTCCAGCGATTGCTGCCAACCATTTTTTTTTTGATGTGTTCAAACTCTTTGCTGATATCGTCAACGTTATTGCTTATCTGCCCATTTAATATTTTTATTTGAGTTATTCAGCAGCAAAAGCAGTTCTCATTTGTTTTGTAGCATCAGCAATAACAGTTTCTAGTTCATTGTTATCAACCATTTGTTTATTGATTTCCTTAATTCCCTCATTAATACTTTCAACACCAAATTGTATATTTTAGCCTAACTTTTTATAGAGATCACTCTCTTCCAATCCATCTTCTTTCTTTTCTAGCTCTTTTAAAGCATCACCCAAAAGTTTTATTCCATCTTTTAAACCGTTTTGAATTTCAATCATTTGCTCAATGTTTGCTTGTAACTTTGTTTGTATTTGACTTAGTTTATCATCAACACCTGTTGTCAACGTTTTCATCATATCTGGTATTTTATCAATATTAAAATCACGTATGATCTTTGCTACTCTTCTTACAGTAAATTGTTCTGTTGCTGCATCATCTGATTTTTCTGGATTACCAACATTGGTAATTTTATTATTATCCATCTTAAGATCACTTTTTAAAACATTTTCCTGGTTTTTACCCTGTGAAGATAATTAACCAGATGTTTTTGTTTTACATACTCAGACAGCACAATACCACAATTTGTAATATTAACACTGCCTGTAGTAACTTCCTCGCCAAGATCGTTAACAAATCCCATTATATATAATATATATTACATTAAATTTCACCGATGAAGTTACGTTTCACTAACTTTCTAGGGCGATCAAGATACTTAAAGTCGTACTGCTTGTCAGTTGCTTTTGTATACTGATCTTTGCTAATACCTTGTTCGTTGGAAAGCATACCCAGCTCACGATTAACTGGAGTCGCAAAGTAGATGTAATGAGAGCAATTCAACCGAATGTCTTTGGGAGTTTTGTAATAAGATTGAGATAAATAAATTACACAACATTTTTTCTGTCTTCCCTGGATAAAATAATTAATAATATCGTTTTGATTGCTCTCGCAAACATAATCATCAAACATGACTATCTTCTGATTATCTGAATCTAAAGTATCCACAGGGATAATTTCATCATTCTAATATGTTTTCGACTGGGATTTTATGAAAGTTATTTTATTACAAAAAATTTTGTGACAAGACCTGATACTTCGACTGTTCTAAGTTTTTAGCAAACAAGTAAATCTTGTCATAGTGAACTAAAGGATTTAATAGCATGTGAACTAATGTGTTTGTCTTGCCAGAACCTGAATTACCACAAATTAACATTCTAAAACAACAGTCCGGCATAAAGTTCCATATTTGTTTAAAATCACCATCGTCTATCTTCATGTCATAGTTTGGAATTTCCATTATAATAATACTTGGATAATATTAATATTGTCTAACTATTATATATGTCTAAAGTGTATTGTGGAATAAAGCAAATTCCTCGTGGCAAACAACTTGGAACAGAAAAAGAATGTATTAAAGCCAACCAAGTTAGGTATTACGGCTTGAAACAGATTTCAGAAAAACTTCTCGAACCAGTAAAACAAAAAGAAGAAGATTTTAGAAAAGTAAAAGCTTTTAAAAACACGGGAAATTTATCAAAAACCGAACGCGACTGAATAACAAATTGCAAAAGATAAAAGAAGAAAGTGCTACAGCACGAGAAAATATTAAGGCAATCAAAGAAAAGAACAAAAAAGAAATAACACCGGCTAAACCTCCAGCCAAAAAAGCAAAAACATCGGCTAAACCTCCAGCCAAAAAAGCAAAAACACCAGCCAAAATAGCAACCAAAAAAAAAAGTAATCATACTTTAAACATAATATGATTTAACTTATTTTAATGATCTTAATTTATCTTATTTTAATCTAGCCTTATATTATACATGTCTTTGTTAAAATGGAAAGAATTAGCAGATAAAAAGCAAAAAGCGAGTGAGTTTGTTAAAGAATACGAGAATAGAGTTATTAGATAAAAAAATAGAAAAAGAAGCTAGCCGGGATTTATACACAGAAATATTTAAACCTGTGACTAGCGAAATAAAAAGTCAGTCAGTACAGCGAACCGAGCAGTTAGCTTCTCTTCCGGAAATAAGTCAGCAATTAGCCACTCTTCCGGCAGCAATAGGTGAGGAAGCACAAGAACAAAAAACGTACCAGGGATTTTCCCAGTTATTTGATGAGGGGCCTCGTAAAACAATAATGCATGCCGAACAGGCAATTATGATTGATCCAGATGCTGGAATTAATACAGATTTGATGGAGAGACGCAAATTTCCATTACCATCGGAAATACTTAAGGATAAATATGAAGATGGTTTAGGCACAGTGGTAAAAGAGGCTTCTGAAGCAATTTCCGATATTGGCCAAGCAAGGACTAATCTTACTAAACAAATGAAAAAGGAAAAAGATAAAACATTAAAGAAAAATAATAAAGACGAAAAAGAAGCTTTGGAAAGAGAGTCAGACGGATTAAGATATTATAGAAGTAGGCTTCAGGCAATAATTGATAATTCGCCCGTCTTTGGCTAGGGATTACAACAAAATACAATTTCCTACAAAGTCAACAAAGATGGTCACTATGGAATGTTACAAATTGATTTACCTAAGCTTGTTAGTCATCACAAACGTATTGCCAAACAAGGAGAAGCAGTTGTGCTAGACCTAAAAGTAGATGATGATGTTATAGACTTGATAACAAAGCGTTACAATAATAAAAAAACGTATTCAAAGCTGTCCCAGAATGCTTATAAGGAACTAACAAAATTATTTGGTTTACCAATTCATAAAGGTTCTTCAAAGTTTAAGAAGATTGTGCTGATGTTGAATATTACAACAGTCCTGATGATTTGGTTAATGATCTGGAGTTAGTATGCGGAAGTATCGAATCAGGAAATAATAGTTCACAGTTAATAAATAAAGGTATTAGCATAATTGATGAATTATTAAAAATAGGTAAAATATCATCCAAAAAACATGAGCAAACTATTTCCTAATTATTTTGATTAAATTATTGTCTAACTGTAATTATACATGAAAACCAAAGAAGAATTAATTGATCACTTGACACAACTTGTGACTGCATACAGGCGCAGTTATAAATTGCGCGGTATTATAAACACAACATTACAGATTGCCAGTGGAATAATTGATTGTGGTGGTGTTATTTCCAGCAATTACTGTTTCGTGGCTGTAGTTGACGCAGTTCCTCCAGTAGTTGCTGTTTTAGTGAGTAAATAACAAATAGCAGAAAAAAAGACTTGTTAAAAGCAAATCATAGAAGTTTTAAACAACTTTTTTCATATGTCCAAACAACCATAGGACTAGCACATGACGATGACGTAATCAGAATTGCCTTTAATAAAATGTTAAAAATTCAAAAGAATGATAACTTTACAGAACCTCTGGAAATGTATATAAAAAGGTACAAGCTTAATGGATTAAGCTAGTAGAGATGATCCTACGGAGTATCTGTTCAAGTTAAACGGTCATGGCATCCAGTCGTAATCCTGTTTCAACTTGTTTCCATATCCTATCGTCCTTTTTTTTTCTCTAGTAGATTTTGTTTTAATCGGTTTTGTTTCTTTTTTTGTTTTTAATATTTTAAATACTTTCTGAAAAATGTATTAAAATGTAATTGATCTTTTCCGGTCTTTTATTTGATCCAAAATTGTAATTTTGTAAAACAAATCTTCAAATCTTTGTCTATTTGTAGAAGACAAATCATATTCTACCAAATATTTATCCAAATGGTACATTCTGTGGTAAATAGTTTCTTTCGGTTGTAGTTGTAACCTGCAATAAGATTTTAACCGTTGTGAACTCCACAATTAAGGCAAATACGCTCGTTGTTAAAAACCTCATAAGTGCCATTACAATTAATACATGCATTGAGCATTTTGTAACACAGCTTGGTTTTGACACAATGCTTGCAGTTTTTCTGCTTCTTTGCTTATATAAAATAAAACACAATCTAGGCATATTTTAGGAAAATCAATAAAATCTAAAAACTCTTTCACAATATTTACAATGCATATGCTATGATGTAAAATGATGTTTTAAAATAGGCTTAAAGAATTATCTATTCACATGAGTAATGGAACAGATAAAAATAAAAGACTTTATACAAACTAAAATGATACAAGCACGACTAATTTATTTTGAAGATACAAATAAACTAGCAG